>JAASGX010000330.1:0-26403 GCA_023334415.1 Phytopythium chamaehyphon | reverse complement strand
CTTCCCGTGCGCCATCCAGAACGACGTCAAGGTCGACGACGTGCGTCTGCTGGTCAAGAACGGCTGCAAGGGCATCTTCGAGGGCGCCAACTTTCCCTGCACCGACGACGTACGTGTTTTCAAAGCGTGATGATGACACGCCTTTTTTTTCTTGCGCTGCTAACGAATGATCGACTTTGCGCAGGCCATTGAGCTCATCAAGCAGCACAACCTGGCGTTCGGCCCCAACAAGGCCTCCAACAGCGGCTCGTTCGCGCTCGCGACCAAGAACCCGAGCTCGGAGGAGCTCACCCCCGAGGAGCTCGACGCCATCGTCAAAGGTGCGTTCTCGTGCTGCTGCTTCCTCTATTTATGCGCCTGGAACTAACCTGTTATTGCTGCCAATAGAGTACATGACGGAGGTGCACGACCAGGTGGCGGCCACCGCCGAGGAGTTCAACTGCCCCGGCGACCTGCACGTGGGTACCAACATCTACGGGTTTATCAAGGTGGCTAGCGCCATGTTCCGCCAGGGCAGCGTGTAAATACATGGGCGAGAGACCGTCGCGAGCGGCGTCGTCACATTATGCTCTGGTACCGTTCTGTGTGTCTTTGTTGTAGCTCTCTGCCTTTGTTCTCTCTCACGGCAAGGCTCACAATGCTCGCGACGCTTGAGCACATGCGCTTCAGCCGTGTCCAGCTCCCATAGGATCCGGTCGTTGTGAGCGTTTTCTTCCGTTTTCCGCGCGGCTCTGGCAATTTGTTTCTGGACACCTTGCCCGGTGGAAAGCTATGGACGGCTCAGTTTGAAGCGCCGCCAAGTGCTCGACATTGACCGACCGGCCGACCGGTAACTGCATCTGGGAGACTGTAGTAGCGCGAACAGGCTCGAAGTTGGGATCCGCTGGAGCGGCTCGGACATCGCGATGGCGCTCGGATTCCTGATGCTGCTGCAGCTGCTTATGGCGCTCGTGCTTGGTGCAAGCGGCTGCTCTTCAGCGCTGCTCCGAGACGTGCCAACTTCAGCGAAAGACACGAATGACACGAACACGAACGCGGACGCGACCGCGTCGAGCAATCGACTGTCGACGTCGACGCTGCTGCTGGCTATCATCGCGCCATGCGTCGCCCTTGTGGCCTTCCTGCTCGTTTACTGCTTGTACCGGAGCAAGCGCCTGATCGGCGTGACTTCGGGCGACACACATGCCAGCAGCAGCGGGCTACTCGACGAAGACGGCGACTTGCACAAGCCGGGAAGACGCCGACTTGGGTTCCCCTTTTGGTCTAACAGAACGGCTGAGCCAGCATCGAACGCTGCGATTCATGCAGCGTCGATGCGTATCTCGTCGTCGTCGTCTTCGCTATCGCCCGTGTCGTCCACCTGGCAGCAGTCGTCGTGGTGCGTACAGCAAGCAGATTCGAAGTCCACGACGGACACGAACGAGATCAAGAGTCGAGAGACGCGAGGAGCTTCGTACGCGAGCCTCCAATCGCCGGCGCACAGCTTCATGAGTGCTTTACGGGTCACGTCCGAGATTGGAGATGACGACCTACGGATCACGACCAACCTCACGGACGAGACCAACGCCGACGGTCAGAGCCGCGTGGTGCTGAACTCGGACTGGTCGTCTGGTGTCGCGTCTAGCGGTGGTGATATGACTGGCCCCGCTGACATCCACGCTGCGTCGAGACTTGCAGCGAAGAGAAGACTGCGCTACGCGCTCGAACGAGTTGTGAACCGGTCGCATACGTATCAAGACTCGCCGGTCACGCTGTCCATCAACCGCAATCGATACGTGGTGACCGGAGCTCCCGTCGAAGAGACCTCTTTGGCTTTGCTCGTACGATGCGTCGACTCCAGAAGATCGCCGCTCGTGCTAAAGTTCTTTGTTCACCATGACGAGCCACTAGCTCGGAACGAGTGGAACGCGCTGCGTCGAGTGTATCAGTACCAACATCAGCGGCAGACAGCGCTCAACGGCGACGTACTCCCGATCAAGGACGATCCGGTCTGGCCGATTGTACCAGAGCTCGTTGACGCGCAGCTTCATCACTCGTTATCAGATCCGGGCTCGCCCTCGATGCGAGCTTTATCATGCTCCGTACTGGCATTGCGGCCCGGTACGAGTACGACGTTCCTCCACATTGCTCGCAATCACGTGGACACAGGTCGAAGGGAATCGGTGCTGGCCCAGCTCGAGCGCGTAGTTCAAGCGCTGCGAGCTCTTCACTCAAGTGGTATCGTGCACTGTGGTCTCAGTATGACGAGCTTGACGGTATTTCAAGGCGACAAACTCCGATTTTGGGGGCTGGAGCACGCTATGCGTCGTGACGAGCGAGTGGTGCCGTCGCTCACTCCAAGCGTGACGGGTTTTGGAGTCGATACGGTGGTCATGGACCCTCCTGCAAGCGAGTTTGTGGCGCCCGAGCTCGCCAAAATGTACATCTCAGAGCAAGAGAAGAGAGCAAACCGATCTAGCCGCCGTCTCGACGGGAGCAGCAGCTATGGAACCAACATCTGGGGCCGCAGCAGCAGTCGTAGCCGGCATTTGAATCGAGTTTCGGGCATGGAGCCCGTGATGGCGACATCTGCTCTTGATGTTTGGTCTCTCGGCGTGCTCATCCTGAAGATGTACTGCGACGAGAAACAGCTCGACGAGCTGCGTGCGTGGCAATTGCACCACCACGAGAACGTTTTTGAGGACAACGAAGAAGATGACGCAGATGTTAACGGTGTTCTGCAGCGACTAGCGGACCCACATGCATTTCGTGGCTTTGCTCGCTCGCTAGAATTCTACGTTGAGCACGACGATGTGCGAGATCTCGCGAGAAGATGTCTGTCAATGGACCCTACCAGGCGACCAACGCTAGAGGATGTGATGGCACACCCGTGCTGGCAGCGGTTCCGTCCAAGCGAAGTATCCGCGCAAGGCAGCTACATCCCACCCATACCAGAACCGATTGACAAGCGTGAGTCCGTGACGGTGTTTCGACGCACAGTAGTGCCAAGTCTGCAGCGGATTATTGTGGAGGAGCGGGACAGCCAGTTCACCGACTCATGTGGACCGAATGACTCGATTGCTGCCATTCCGCACGCTTCAGAGGATGACGATGAGATGGTTGAGGCTATCGAGAGCAGTCAGACTCCGCTTCCGCCAAGTTTGTGGCTACTCTTACCTCCTGTCGGATCTCCAGCGCTTGAATGTGTTGATGTGTGGGCTGCGTATCTTGAGCATCTACAAAGCGAGTGCCGCGGGAACCGTCGGTCATCGAGCTCGTCGTCTTCGTCGACGTTCTCCGATGATGACAGAGATGGCTCTCCGACAAACGAGCTGTTGTTCCCATTGTTGCCGATGTGCGAGCACTGCGGAACCGCTGGGTGTTGCAACGCTCGTCCGGAAGGCATGGATGGCTCTATCCTAGTACCTGAGTCGCTGCTGGCGCTTGTTGTGCCAGTAGTTCAGGAATCGCTGTTGTTCTTGCGTGCCCGAGCTGTGATTGCTGGTTCCAAAGACGAAGCTGCGGCCAACGGACTGACGTCTATGTCGTGGATAAGTCTGTTGGCGCTGTATGAAGCCATGGAGAGACTGGCGATCGTGAGCGCGAGTCTGACTACTGCACCGATGCTAGCTCCATTGGAGCGGTTGCTGGCATCGAGAGAACCCGCACAAGCACGTCAGGTGCTGGACGAGCTTAAGTGCCTCGTGTTCAGCGCCGAGAAGCGCGAGTTTGTGCGTGGGCTGCTGGACGTGCTAGCTGTTACGGATGCCTCTGCTTTGGCGCTATCACTGTCACTGTCTGGTCATCGAGAGGATGATGAAGAGTCTGCAGAGCAGCCAGAAGAAGTTGTCGACAGTCGTCACAAACAGAACAAAGCAGAGCGAAGGAGGCAGCAGCTCGTGGCGTGCAGAACGAACGACGCGTCGGCGCACATGACGGCGACGCGCTGGCTGTGCGCAACCCACCGCGAAGACGAGGCCGAGGCTGCCTAGAGACTGCTGCAGCCTGGCTGCAGAGCTGGTAATGAATGTGACGTGCTATTTTGATGCTCACGGTATGAAGGTGTATCAAGGCTGTTTCCATGTTCGCTGCTTGCTGTTGCATCGAGATCACTCTTCCTCGAGGTAGAGGTGCGTCATGCCCACGTCGTCGATCAAGAGCCCGAATTTCTCTGCGCGGTTACTAAGGTCGACCGAAATTCGCTGCGCGATCTCGTGGCGAGACGAAAACACCTCGTGAGCGTCGTACTGTTCGAAGACCGACACGACCGCCTCGTTGGCAAGCCCCGGTATGTTCTCGGCGTAGGCGGCGCCATACTGGGTGAAGATCTGCGAAATCTTCTCGGCGTTGGGGTGGTACAGCACTCGGAGCGAGACTTCGGCAGCCTTGTCGTCTTTTGTGTCCGTGATCGAGGTGATCTCATGGACGTTGCATCGGATATCGAGGATTATCGGGTACTGGATGAAGGGAATCTTGAAGTGCCTGCCGGCGCTCTCGCTCTCGGGCAAGACGCCCTTCCTCCGGTCGAAGATGACTGCGCGGTGTCCTGCAGGAACTGTTTGGCCACATCAATCGACGATTTGAAAGCACGGTTTTCGGCCATTTGGGGGACCTCGAAACTCGCGAAGGCTGCAAAAGCTCACCGTCATAGATGCTATCCTTCAGCACGAAGCCACTGGCGCAGAGGGTCGCGGCAGCTCCGAAGACGCGGCTCAAAGTGCGGGCGGACATGTTTTGTTGGCGTCGCTGAATCGATTGTGTCTGCTCCAACCAACTGAATCGATTCGATTGTGTCTGCTCCAACCAACATGTTCTCTCAGCGGACTCTCGCTGAGAGCTAGCAGGTTTGGTACATCCAGAGCAACCTGTCAAAAGTGAACCCATGACACACCTATGAACCCATAACACAGCTAGAAAAAAACAGCATTCTCTGCCTCAGAGCATTCACTCATGGGAGGGATCTGATACGGCGTACGTGGCATCCCATGCCATTGGAATCGCGGCCTTGACAATCAATTCGCTTTAAAAAGTGACGCAAGCAATAGCGTGGTGATGAAGAGAACTACAGGTTCTTTTTTCGTACTCAATCTGAAAATCGTACTCAATCTGCAAACTAGTTAATGAAAGCTCCTGCTGTTTTTTTTCTCTTTCATATTCGTAATCTTGCTGTCCTTGTCTTGAAACAAAGTCCTTCGAAAGCACGTTCCACTTGATATTTCTTGTCGGGTGAGGATCATACGATTTTGTTCATGGCACCGTCGTAAGAACCTCCTTCTCGTGAGAAGAAAAAATAACAATGCGATCAATTCCGGCAAAGCTGTCAACGAGGTCAATTGACTGTGAGTGGTTGTTCCATCCATTCCATTTCCCACTTTTAGTCGGAAGGTGGCGATCAAATAGCTGATCTGCTCGCGACAACTGAGTGAATTAATTGCACTAGGTTGGCTCGACGTGCAAAAATACAAGAACGCTCAATGAAACCCCAAGACTAAAATGAGTCGATACAATGTGAAAGTCATCTGAAATAGAATCGGCAAGAATACTTTCATGAGAGCACTCAGATTTTGCATTGACAATCCCCAATCCGCGGCTTCTACTTCACCGTCTCTACGACGACCGACAGTAGGTATGACGTTGAGTGTGGACGAGCGCCTTGACCTCTTCAGCAAGTGCTTTTGCGTTCCAGTCAGCATTATCGTGAACTTTTCGCTTTTCCAATATTTGGTCACAGTTTTTCACTCTCGCCGACACGATCCTCATGTTCGACTACTACTCGTCGTGTCGTTCTTGAGCTTCGCTGCGCTGATCCCGTTCGCGTACCCAGACGCGGATCAAGTTCGCAATCTCAACGACATGTCCGAAGTTTGCTCTGTGCTTACTTTCACACAGCAAATCGCCATCCTTGCACGAGGTGTCAACAAGAAGATGAAACTAAAGGCACTTGTGGTTTTAGGTAAATTTGCCGAGCTTCTTGTGCTGCTTGGTCTCGCACTGCTCGTTTTCAATGTCGTCCAATTGGCGGAGCCAACAGCAAGAGCGCTGTCGATGATCAAGCTGATTGATGACATCATCGAGTACGCGGCGATTGTGTTTGTCGTGTGCTTCCGCTTCTTCTTTCTCTCTCTTGTACGAGGATGGAAGCACATATTCCTGCAGCAGAAGCTCGAAATGTTTTACTATTTCCTCTTTGTGACACATGCAGTAGTGTTCCATGCAGTTGGAGATAAACTTGATCTCGATCTTCACCACGTCAAGGGCTTATGGATGCGCATTACTATCTCTCTGTGTCTATGGCCCACGATTCGCGCAAAGATGACAGAGTTGAGCTCGCTCAACAAGTCCAGGGGGATGACTTCAGTAGCTGATAGGCGCTCTCGAGTGACAACCGCCGCCATGAAAGCTGTTACAATTACCGATGATCATGATGAGGAGAACGACAGCGACATCGTGGCAACATTTACACAATATCTAAAGCGGCTTAAGAAGAGTGCTAGCTCAGTTCTTCCGACACTCCCGTCGCAAATACGCGATAAACGCGGGCCGCACAGAATCCTGCAGCAGCTTGCCTCCCGCAAATCCGATGTGGTTGTGCGTCTACCAAGCACAACCGGGAGCTTTCGTCGTCGTTTTAGTCGCAGTAAATGCAGCTCTACAAAGGTAACAGCAAAACCAATATCCTTGGCCGATTGAGCAATTAAGCAGTTCCTGCTGCTGATACACCGGCTGGTTCAAATAGACAAACTTAGATGTTGCGCTTCAGAGACCAGTTCAAGAAGAAAAAGAGTAGATGTTGGGCTCGTAAAGTGACATTACGGTGTTGTCTGGATGAGTCTTGAGCTTAGCTATGGGTTGAGGGCTGAAGTGAAGCGCTCTCTCGTCAGAATTCTCCCTTTCTGCCAATGATGTGGGACTGGAAATTCCAGCAAACTCATGCTCTCTTGTTCAATTGCAGTGCAGACGACACCACCATCCTCAGCCATCGCTTTCCGTCTGAAGTAGCGAGCTGCGATCCTTGATCTTCTTCATATGATCCAGTGAAGTCTAGGACACTGACAGACCAGAGTATTTCCGGCTGCTTGATATCGTCTGGCCCTGCTTTGATCGCTTGCTGACCATCGAGCCTCGAGGTGGTAAGAACGCATTGAGCCACCAGAATTCGACGGTCATCACCAGCTCCAACGTCGTGGCGTGCCGAGTGAGTGTCCAACCCACCGGGTTTACGTAGCATTGACATGTTTTCCAGTTGAAGTGGTCAAGTTGAAGCTGTCCGCCGACTTTGCGTTTCGCGCGATTAGCGCGTACTGATTAATCGTGTACCGCGCCACACCACATTCGTTTAACTTCTCCTGGCGTTCGTCGATCAGCCATCATCGGCCGACACGCAAGCTGTACCGTAGATTTTCGTGTGCAGCTTGAAGTTCCCGTCAAGCCGCTTTTTCACTTCGTTGTGGCGTAATCTACAGTCACGTCCGCCAGGTGTTGGCGAGATTAACGTCTTCCCGCGGCTTTGTACCGTAGATTATTAATTTGACACTTTTCACAACCACCGCAACAAAGCCAGCTTTGGGTTTTTGGGCTCAAAGCCTCCGCTTGTCAATCCGAACTTGTCAGTCACGAATTCTCCTCGTCCTGCTCACTTGGAAGCTTCCAACTCCATTGTCCAAGTCATTTTCCAAGCCCATGACGACTCCTGACGTGTCTTCAGCTCCAGCAGCATCCTCCTCGAGCTCCTCCTCGTGTGGCCAAGCAGTGCAACGGCAGATCGTCAAGCACTGGACGGTTCCTCCCAAATATCGATCTGCAGAGCAAGATGCGGCCGAAGCTCTTTTGATCACGGCCTACCTGGGCAAGAACAAGTACTGGTCGGTGCCTGGCATCGCGTTTTCCAGGTGGTACCTCTTCTTCGCCTCCTTCCTGGTGCAGTTCTGCATGGGCTCGCTCTACTCGTGGTCGGTGCTCAACAAGCCTCTAGATGGCCATATCTACGACGACACGGCTGCTGAGAAGGCCGTCAACTCTTTCTACATCGCCGTTGGCGTTTTTGGCACCACAACGGCCATCATGGGGCCCTGGATCGAGCGCCACGGCCCTCGCCAGGGCGTGCTGCTCGGCACGACCGCTTTCTTCATTGGCAACGTCATTGTCGCCATCGGCGTGCACTACAAGGAGATCGCGGTCGTCTACCTCGGGTATGGACTTTTCTGCGGCTTTGGCATGGGCTTGTGCTACATTTCCCCGGTCTCGGCACTTCAGAAGTGGTTCCCGGACTACCGAGGCACGGCTGCGGGCTTCGCTGTCGGTGGATACGGAGCTGGATCTGTTGTGTGGGGAAAAGTCTACCTGCCGACCATCAAGGCCGTTGGGCTCGCCAACATGTTCATCCTGCTGGGCGGAGTCATCGCCGCGGCGCTCTACATCTGCGCTGTGATCCTGCGCAACCCGCCGCTCGACTTTGTCGTTGGCGGGCTCAACATCCACGGCGAGGCTGTCGAGGAGGCTGAGGACGTGATGCATAGAGGCGAGAAGCTCAGCGTCATGTCCAACCATGAGTTCGAGTCCATCACGACGCCGTCGTCCAAGGATATTCAGGACGTGCTCGAGCCGACGACCGAGGCGAGCACGCAGGTCAAGAAGCTGACGCTCGTGCAGGCCATCCTGACGCCCGACTTCCTCTTCATGTACCTCATGTTCTTTGCCAACCAACTCTTCGGGCTCATCGTGCTCTCCAAGCTCTCGAGCATGTGCGTCGACATCTTCGGCAAGACGGCCGACCAGGGTGCCGACATCGTCTCGGCCAACGGCGTCTTCAACTGCTGCGGGCGGCTCGTGTTCCCCATGGTCACGGACCTGCTCATCCGCTGGTTCAAGGTCGACCACGCGTTCGCGCGCAAGTGCCTGTACTTCTACGCGCTCGTCTCGCAGATCATCGTCATCGCGCTCATGCCCACGCTCATCAACAACGAGAACTACACGGCGTTCGTGATCTTCGTCTTCATCCTCACGGCGAGCTACGGCGGCGGCTTCGGCACGATCCCGGCTTTCTTGACCGACATGTTCGGCGCTTTCAACATCGGTGCCATGCACGGTCTCATCCTGACCGCGTGGTCCATCGGCGGCGTCGCCGGTGGCATCACCTTCACGAGCACGTACAAGGACGCCATCAGGGACGGCACCAGCATCCCGGACGCGTACATCAACAACATCCACAAGATCCTGATCGTGGTCTGCGTCTGCGGCTTCTTCGTGCTCTTCGTGCGCACGGACCCGCGCGACCGCTTCGCCCCGGGCTACCAGTACACGATCTGCGGCAAGCGCGTTGTGAGCCTCAAGCCCAAGCACAAGGCCGAGGAGCCGCTGCTGGCCTAAGCGCACGAGCTATGCTAGCTGGGGGTCATCCATTTCTCTGCATGAGCTCCCCGAGTTGACTGCTTTATAACTTCTCATCAATGGTAACGTGTAATTTGGAATGAAAAGATCGGTCTGCTGTTGTTGTAGCATTGAATTTAGTTATGATGAGTTCAGTCCACCACGATTCGATTGGCTGCTGGAGTGAACCGACTACTAGATAATAACCTAAATCAGTCGTTGAAGTGGATTTCGTCGACAACTTCAACATTGCGATTCGGTGTGCAGGCAAAGTCTCTGCTTTGCATCTTGTGCGGTCCCACCCTCGGCTAACACATGATATCATCAGCGCTTCAAGATGTTAAACGCGTTGAACGCAACAGTGTCGAACACCAAAGCACCGGAACACAAGCGAGGTGCCAATCAAGCCTCAGCTAAACGGTATCAACAATCAAACATTGTACGACTTGAAGACTAAAGGGATTCGCGTTGAGCTGCAATTGGAAAAACACACGCACGGACGCTACTCTCATAGATGCTACCCTTGGTTTTTCTCCTCCCCTCCAACGTCTACGCGGCGTCCAGCAGCGGCTCGTCGACGGGCTTCTTGGACTTGACGCTGACGATGCGTCGGCCGAAGATGCTGAGGTGGTAGCCCGGCTGGAACCGGTCCTTGGGGTTCGTGCGCACGAAGAAGATGAAGATGGCCCCGACGCACACGAGCACGAGGATCTTGTTGATGTTGCTGATGTACGCCTCGACGATCGAGACGCCGTCGGCGATGAGCCCCTTGTACGCGCTGTTGAACGAGATGCCGCCGACGACGCCGCCCAGCGACCACGAGGTCAGGATGAGTCCGTGCATGGCACCGATGTTGAAAGCTCCAAACATGTCGGTCAAGAAAGCGGGAATGGTACCGAAGCCGCCGCCGTAGCTGCCCGTGAGCACGAAGGCGAGGATGCAGAAGAGCGTGAACTGGTCCTCGCGGAAGAGCGTCGGGAAGACGGCGATGATGATGATCTGCGACGCCAGCGCGTAGAAGTAGAAGCACTTGCGCGCGAAGGCGTGCTCGAGGTTGAGCCAGCGGTGCAGCATGTCGGTCGCAGCCGGGAAAATGAGCCGCCCGCAGCAGTTGAAGACGCCGTTGATGGACACGATGTCAGCAGCTCGGTCGGGAGACTTCTCGAAAATGTCGGTGCACATGTTGGACAGCTTGGAGAGCACGATGAGCCCGTAGAGCTGGTTGGCGAAGAACATGAGGTACAGGCAGACAAAGTCGGGAGACAGGATCGCCTGGATGAGCGTCAGCTTCTTGACATGAGCATGAGCGCTGTCGGCAGGCTCCACGACGTCCTGGATGTCCTTGGCCGAGGGAGTCGTGATGGACTCGAACTCGTGGTTCGACATGACGCTGAGCTTCTCCCCGCGGTGCAGTGCGTCTTCAGCCTGCTCGACGGCCTCACCGTGGATGTTGAGCCCCCCGATGACGAACTCTGGATGCGGGTTGCGAAGCACGATAGCGCACACGAAGAGCGTGAAGGAGATGATGCAGCCCAGCAGGATAAACATGGACGGCAGGCCGACTTCCTTGATGGTCGGCAGGTAGACTTTGCTCCAGACGACCGAGCCAGCTCCGTATCCGCCGACTGCAAAGCCCGCAGCCATGCCTCGGTAGTCCGGGAACCACTTCTGCAGTGCCGAGACCGGTGAGATGTAGCACAAGCCCATGCCGAAGCCACAGAAGACGCCGTAGCCGATGTAGACGACGCCCATGAGGTCGGCGTGGAGTCCGATGGCGACGATGATGTTTCCAATGCAGAACGAGGTGGCGCCGAGCACGATGCCAGCTCGAGGCCCATGGCGCTCGATCCAGGGCCCCATAATGGCCGTCGTGGTGCCGAACATGCCGACGGCGATGTAGAACGAGTTGACGGCCTTCTCGGCCTTGGGGTCGTCGAACAGGTACGTGTCGATGGGTTTGTTGAGCACGGACCACGAGTAGAGCGAGCCGATGCAGAACTGCACGATGAAGGAGGCGAAGAAGAGGTACCAGCGGTTGAATTTCACCCAGTGGAGCGTCACGTAGCGGTTCTTGCCCATGTAGACGGTCAGCAGCCAGTCCTCGGCCTCGTCCTGTTCGGCTGACCGGTGCTTGGGCGGCACGGTCCAGTGGCCCTTGATGGCTCCGCGGAGCTTCCCGCCGCACGACTGCCCTGCTTCCTCCTGGCCCATGGTGACGTTGAGAGACTTGGAAGACTTGGAAAAGCCGGGAATTCGCTCGAGACCTGCGGGGTTTGACGCCAATCGGAAAGTGAGCTCAAGGAAGTTGAAAACCTGAGAGTTTGGAAAGCCGAGAGAGCTGCTCGTAGAGAGATTGCAATGGGCTTCTAGATGGTCTCCCCTGATGGAGAGACCATGGTGGATTGTCTGGTGGAAGAGTGCGGTGCCGGCGGTGGTACGTGGCGCCAGCTTCAACGTGCACTCTGGTTATGCCGGACTCGTCTTTTGCCCTGACAGTGGGACTGGGTTAATCATGCGAGACTAACGAGTGCACCTGTCTTTCGGGTCTCTCAAGCTTGCGTTTCGCTCGCTGTCGGTCGCCTGGAAGGATCTTCAAGGCGATTTCGCAGTCGATTGAGCGCGTTAAACTCATCTGCATGAGCCTTGCGTGTCGGCGGATTTTGCCCCAGGGGGAGGACAAGCAGCAAGTGCAGGTCATGACGAGTTCTTCCTTCCTTCTCTGTGATTTTCTAGCAGTTGGCTCGCAGTGTAATCACTGGCAGATCTGCTCCATGCCAATCGCGTCTGTCGTGAAACCAGCCGAGAGTCATCGGGCTGGGATCGTACTGGTGGCGTAAGTCGACGGTCATCGTCCCGTCGGAATCTCGCTCATGAACGACACGCCTGGGGCTTCTTACAGCCTGGAAGCTTCTTGCAGCAAGCTTCTTACAGGCAGATAGATAGCCGCGTCAATGGCGTCGAGTTGTGCCCGACGTGAGGACGGCGAGGTGATGATGGAGCTGCCGTGGCATCGCTGCAAGTGCCACTGTCGCTGCTTGCGTGTCGGCCGATGGCTGACGTACTTGGGTCCAAATGATTGTAAGTAGCTGCAAGGAGCGCACAGACGATCATCACCTTGACCTGCTTGCAGCTAGAAGCTGGAGGCGATCGAATCGATGTCTGCTTTCTCATTGTCGATGCTTCCGTCCATCATGCGACGTCGTGAAGTTGGCAATTCCAACAACGACCACGTGCCAATGCCAACTTTGCCAAAATACTGTCAATTTGACATCCAAGCCTTGGTGATCTCCTGGTGATCTCATCCGATTAATGCTTGACAACTTATCTGCTTGGTGATTTCTCTCGGTGGTGCTGCGATTGCTCGTTGGCTGCTTGCTCGTCATGTCATGGTCGACATGACGCTCATGGCGCGTGGCCGGGGCCCGCAGGTTTTCCGGCGTGACAGCTTTGCTTCCGGTGGTGGATTTCGCCATCGCTCGAAGCGCAAGCTGCTCGCAGTGCGAAAAATGGGGCGCATCGGACACCGGAACCGATGCAGACCAACGCCAAGCAGTCTGCATGAAAGCTGCTCTCGCCAAGGTGTTGTGGTGGATGAATGTTGTTGTTGGTTGTTGTTGTGATGTGAGTTGTTGCTGCCCCTGGAAGTTCCTCCAGTGATGTTGTTTTGTCGAAATCTGGATGGCTTGAATGAACTGTTTGTGGTCAAAGGATTGCCACAAAGCCAGCTTTGATGGCATGCTTGTTTGTTTGTTGGATCGATTCATGTGGTGAAAACCAACAAACCGAAGCCCCGACAAAGCTTGCAAGAAGATCAGCTCTGCTCGAGATGGTTATCACTTCAATCGGATAGGTTTTTCATTACGACTCGATAGAATAAAGGGCTCGTGAAGGTGTTTGCGTGCATGGCACCACCACCACCACTAGAGCCGCTAAACAACTTTGTGGGGAAGAAAAGCAGACACATCCTAGGGTATAAGTGGGCTAGAGCTAGCGTGTTTACACTCGCTCGGAGACGAGCAGCTCGTCCTTGGTCGGCGCCTTGCCTTCCTTGGGCTTGATGCTGACGACGCGCTTGCCGAACAGCGTGTAGTGGTATCCGGGCTCGAAGCGGTCGACCGAGTTGGTGCGAACGCCGAAGATGAAGACGGCGCAGACAATGACCACGATGAGGATCGTGTGGATGTTGCTAATGTACGCCTCGATGGCCGTCGTGCCCGTGGCCACGAGGTTGTTGTACGCGTGGTTGAAAGTGAGACCTCCAGCGACACCTCCAAGCGACCAAGCAGTGAGGATAATGCCGTGCATGGCGCCAATGTTGAAAGCTCCGAACATGTCGGTGAGGAAGGCCGGGATCGTGCCAAAGCCACCGCCGTAGACGGTCGTGAGGATGAAGACGAGCACGACGAAGACCGTGTAGTGCTGGCTGCGGAACAGGTGAGGCAGCGAGGCGATGATGGCGATCTGGCAGGCGAGCGAGATGTAGAACATGACCTTGCGGCCGAAGGCGTGCTCGATCTTGAAGAATCGCACGAGCAGGTCCGAGATCATGGGGAAGAGCAGGCGGCCGACGCAGTTGAAGACGCCGTTGATGGACACGATGTCAGCGCCCTGGGCCGCCGTCTTGTCGAAGATGTCGACGCACATGGTGGACAGCTTGGAGAGCACGATGAGCCCGTAGAGCTGGCAGCCGAAGAACATGAGGTACAGGCAGATGAAGTCGGGCGACTTGATGGCCTGGATGAGCGTCAGGTTCTTGACCTTGGTGTGGGCCGACGCGTCCGGTCCGGTCTCGTCGATGAGCTCCTCGAGCTCGCGGTTGTTGGGCGTCTTGATGGACTCGTACTCGTGGCTCGACATGACGCTGACCTTCTCGCCTCGGTGCAGCGCTTCCTCGACGTCATGGACAGCCTCGCCGTGCATGTTAAGCCCCGCAACCGAGAAGGAATCGTGCGGGTTTCGCAGAATGACAGCGCAGATGTAGAGCAGCACGGTGAAGATGCCTCCGATGACGATCCACATGAGCGGGAGCCCCACTTTGTCGATGACCGGCAGGTACACCTTGCTCCAAACAACGGATCCAGCTCCATATCCGCCGACAGCGAAGCCCGCAGCCGTGCCTCGGTAGTCCGGGAACCACTTCTGCAATGCCGAGACCGGCGAGATGTAGCACAGGCCCGATCCGAAGCCGCAGAAGAGTCCGTAGCCGACGTAGAGGCCCGCAATGGACTCGAAATGCAGCGAGATGCAGTTGATGACAGCGCCGATGAAGTAGGCCGTGGCTCCAAGGAGCAGGCCCTGGCGAGGTCCGTTGCGCTCGATCCAGGGCCCCATGATGGCCGTGGAGGTTCCAAAGACGCCGACGGCGATGTAGAAGGCGTTGACGGCCATGCCCTCGGTCGGGTTGTCGTAGATGAGCGTGTCGATGGGCTTGTTGAGCACGGACCACGAGTAGAGCGAGCCGATGCAGAACTGCACCAGGAAGGAGGCGAAGAAGAGGTACCAGCGGTTGAACTGGATCGACCGCGAGGCCCAGTACTTGTTCTTGCCCAGGTAGACCGTGAACAGCCAGGACTCGGCCTCGTCCTGCTCGTCCGAGCGGAACTTGGGCGGCACCGTCCAGTGCTTGCGGAGAGCTCCCGAGACCTTGGCTCCGCATCCAGCGTTGCTGTTGTTGTTGATCATCGGAGCTGTCGGAGACGGCGAGAGAGCTGGCCCAGCCATTTCGGAGCTTGGACGACTGGGAAGACTTGGAGAGTTGAGCTGGAAGCTGCTTGGTGCTTGTGCAGTGGCCTGCTAATTGCCGAGTGAGGCTTGGCCTTGGTGGCGGTGCAAGTGCTGACTGCAAGGTGAGACCTACCAGCTAATTGGTCTGCTAGCTAGTACGTAGCTCCACGACTTGATATCTACGGTACTGTATACTGCAGATCGTGTCACGACGTGGCAGGGCAGGGGTTCAATCACTGCAGCAGGTTTCCCAAAAGTTCAAGGGGGCCACGTAGATTTTGCGTACTGTAGATTTTCAGCGCCCTTTCGGCCCCAATCGGGGTTTGACTTGGGGTTTGTAAGAGAGGTGGTGACGCACGCAGGTGACACGCTGTCCGGCTTGCGTTTCATGGGGCGCCGATGCGAAAGGGCGCCCTGTTTCTGAGCTGACGCACGCGTCTCTGCTCACCTTAGTTAGTCGCCGACATCTACGGTACTGTGCACGAAAGAAAGCAGCGCCGCGTTTTGACCGCCGACTCCAAGCACCTGTAAGAACGCGCCGCGGCGACAAATCGTCTCGCCGTCGTTAAAAAATCTGGAGCAGACGGGTGCTGATATCTACTGTATTGCTGTTGTAGTGTACTGTACTGTAGTGTATTGCATCATTGCCGGTGTTTGCGAGAGCCAAAGCGTAATCTGCAAATCGATCGCGGCGGTGCTGGCGGTGGTGCCTTCGCGGTGCCATACAGCCGCGCTTTATACCGTAGACAAAGCGAAAATCTACGGTACAAAACCTGGCGCCCGCCCGCGCTTGTGTTTGAACCTTGAAGCTGCGGGACGAGCACCATGTTTTTGTGCCAGGGCACTTCAGAAAAAGGGCTGCTTGAAGATCGCCAAAACTATTTACAGTACTACAACCTAGTCAACCAGAACAAAGTGTATGTACGCTACCGTAGATATCGAGAATCGGAATTCTCAACTCTCAAATGGCACTTGACGCTCTCTGATCGAGTCTGAAGCTCTCCGCTCTTCTCCCTTAAGGCGTTCGACACCTCGCTGAAGCTCTGAGCCGGTGCTCTCGAGCTCCTTTTTGCAGTGCATCAAAGCGTTCAATTCCGATCTCAATCTCGATTCGGACCTCTCAAGCACCAGCATCAACGTGCTTCACATCTTTCTACATGTACACCACGAAATGTTCACCACCAGCACGATGATTGTGCGGCCTGGGGTGGGGTGGTCGCAACTCTGGTCGCTTGGGCGTGGGCTGGACCAACTCAGAGCGTCCAGAGAGGCGCCAAAGGCCCTTGCGTTTCACGGAGTTTGGCGGTAGTCTTTTGACTCACGGCCGCCCCAGGATGGCTACTTGGCGTGACGTCGACGGCGTCGCTGCGTTAAATGCTTCGTTCTCGTAATGAAACGCAATGCCGGAGCGAGAGGCTCGCACCTGCAGCAGTCGATACAACGCGCTACGTGAGACTTTCGGGTGCTCATGGACTCTATAGCGAAACCCACTTCAGGACTTGATAGGATGTCCGTTGTGGTGCGATGGCCGCGCTTCAAGTTGAACCTGAGCGCGGCAGCCTCGCTCGCTCCATGACGCGATAGATCAGACTTGCGTCCCGTGGACGCTGCAACCGGGTCAAGTTGGGAGGGAATTTGCCAACCATTCCACGAAGCGAAAAGAGAAGAATGCTGAGCTGATGGCCGTGTGCGTGCCTGGCCGCTCGCCCCGGCTCGGAAATCCAGGGCTGTCGGCCATTCCCGCTTTGGCTCCATCGGGAAACGACTGCGCATTCGACGGAGCATTCTCATGGTGTTGTGTTGAGAGCACTCCTGGTCTCAAGCAAGCGACTTGGGGTAAATTAATTAATCAGCGCGGCACCACCGCATAGTGTCGTTGAGCAAAACATTCGACTAGCAGAAACCGAGCGAGCTCGCTTTCTTGGCAACTTTATCGCTTGTCGAGCCATGTGATTTTCGTTGTGCAGTGCGTGTGGAAGGACCGATGCGGTAACGTGTGCTGTTAGAGAGCAGACCTGTTCTTTCATGAGAATAAACGTGTACGTTTGCCGAGATGTCTAGACTACCTACCAATACCCAGCAGCATCCACTGATCATGCAATGCCAGAAACATTGGAGCTGCTGTTGCAGTCTCACAGCATCAGCAGCTGTAAGCACAAACTTACGATCTAAGATGAGCTTTCCAGCATAGCCAACGCACCAGTAGTGGTGTCGACTTTGCTATCAACACTTCCCGTTGCTCCCTAGAGGGTCATGAAATGTGTAGTCGTTGTTGGATTGAATAACTTGATTCGTATTAACGCGAGGTGCGGCAGTGCTGCCAGCGTCGTCGGCTTTCGCGGTTCAATCCATGCAAGGCGGACCAAGCGCGAAAACGGGGCGCGTCGGACACCGGAACGGGCCGAGATGAGTCAGAGGTGAAGGTTGAAGTCTGAATGGCATCGTATCGTCCTCATCGGCGGCTGTAAAGACGTTGAAGCGCTGCAGTTTGGGGATCTGTTGTGCAACTGTAAGAGCTCGACGCGTCGTCCTCTGTTCACCTGAGGCCTTAGATTTGTCGCGGTGCAAGTTATATTTCAAGCTGGTCCGACACAATCGAAACCTCATGAAACCTCTCATGAGTACAAAAGCTTTGGTTCCCAGCGCAAGCTTTTACCAAATACGTATTCAGGTCAACTTTCATTACACTTTTCATGCACACTCGATAGAATAAAAGACAATCAGGGTCGCCACTCAAGCTGCTACATGTACAGCTACAGAGCAACAAGAGTTGCAAGGCAATCAAACTCGCTCCGACACCAGCAGCTCGTCCTTGGTCGGCGCCTTGCCCTCTTTCGGCTTGATGCTGATCACTCGCTTGCCGCACACCGAGTACTGGTAGCCCGGTGCGAAGCGGTCCTTGGGGTCCGTGCGGATGAAGAAGACGAAGACGGCACAGCAGCAGACCACGGCGAGCACAGCGTGAATGTTGCTAATGTACGCGTCGACCACAGACGTGCCATCGGCCACCATGTTGTTGTACGAGTGGTTGAACGACAAACCACCAGCCACGCCGCCAATGGACCAAGCCGTGAGGATGATGCCGTGCAGGGCTCCAATGTTGAAAGCGCCAAACATGTCGGTCAAGAAAGCCGGGATCGTGCCAAAACCACCACCGTAGACGGTCGTGAGAATACAAATGAGCACGATGAAGAGCGTGTACTGGTCGTTGCGGAAGAGCGTCGGCAGCAGTGCGATGATGATGATCTGGCAGGCTAACGACGTGTAGAACATGACCTTGCGACCGAAGGCGTGCTCGATGTTGAAGAATCGCACCAACAAGTCGGAGACCAGGGGGAAAAGCAGACGTCCTAGACAGTTGAAGACGCCGTCGATGGACACAATATTGGCGCCTTCGTCGGCATCCTTCCCGAAAATGTCGACGCACATGCTCGAGAGCTTGGAGAGAATGATGAGGCCGTAGAGCTGCGAGCCGAAGAACGTCATGTACAGACAGATAAAGTCGGGCGACTTGATGGCCTGGATGAGCGTCATGTTCCTGACATGGTGAGCCGACGAATCCGGGTCCGCCTCGACTAGTGTTTCCTGAAGCTCGCGGTTGCTCGGCGTCATCATGGACTCGTACTCGTGGCTCGACATGACGCTAACCTTCTCTCCACGAGCGAGGGCTTCCTCGACTTCGTGCACAGCTTCGCCGTGCATGTTGAGCCCGGAGACCGAGAAAGTGTCGGGCGGGTTTCGCAGGATGACCACCGAGGTGTAGAGCACAAACGCGAAGATGCATCCAATCACGATCCACATGAGAGGAAGGCCCACTTTGTCGATCACTGGCAGGTAGACCTTGGCCCAGACGACGGAGCCTGCACCGTAGCTGCCGACTGCGAAGCCCGCAGCAGTGCCACGGTAGTCTGGGAACCACTTCTGAAGTGCTGAGACGGGCGAGATGTAGCTCACCCCGCTTCCGAAGCCACAGAAGACGCCGTAGCCGATGACGAGGCCCGTGATGGAGTTGTAGTGCAGCGATATACAGTTGATGATGGCTCCGATCAGGTAGGCCGTGGTGCCGACCAGGAGCCCCATGCGAGGGCCATTGCGTTCGATCCACGGCCCCATTAGTGCTGTAGACGTTCCGAAGACACCAACAGCAGTGTAGAAGGCGTTGACAGCCATTCCCTTGGACGCATCGTTGTAGAGCAGCTTGTCGATGGGCTTGTTGAGTACGGACCACGAGTACAGCGAGCCGATGCAGAACTGAACGAAAAAGCTGGCGATGAAGAGGTACCAGCGGTTGAACTTGATGGACCGGTTGACCCAGTACCTGTTCTTGCCCAGGTACATGGTGAACAGATACGACTCGGCGTCGTCCTGCTCGGGAGACCGGTACTTGGGCGGAACCGTCCAGTGCTTTCGCACGGCGCCAGTCACCTTGGAGCCACAGCCTTTTGCCGGTGGTTGAATCGGCGGCGTGATTGAGGGCGAAACAACAGGGACAGCCATAATGAAGCGATTGAAGAAAAGTAGTAGTGTCGAGGTGGAGAGCTGGCTGGCTGCGTGCTAGACTGCCAATTGGCAAGTGAGAGAGACTTGGAGATTTGACGGGAGGCACCGAGACCCAGGCCTTCCTTTCTCCTTGTGATGTTTTGGTCGCTTCTCGATGCCGTGATCGTTGTTTTGCACTGTGGACCGGCCGATAGTGGCCGAGGTTCAACCACGACATGCAACGGGACCGGCTCAAGTTCAAGCTACGTGCCGTCAAACGATAGGCCTCCCAGCTGTAAAACCCAAGCGGCCGGATCGAGTTGCACCGATCTGCTGAGAGTTTGAGAGCCCGCACCGTCTTTGGGCGGTCTGTTGTTCAACTAGTCGGCCACGACGCAGTTCGAGAGTGTACCGGGACGGGAATGGCGTGGGCGTGGCCTTCTTGATCCTTAGTCGAATGCTGAGGATCTCGGTTTTGGTTGATTGGCTTCAGTCCCTTTGACATTTGCAGTCTAATGCTTGAAAGACCGAGTTTTCATGAGCATTGGTGGGGAAGAATATCTATGTGAGATTCGTTAGCGATGCATTTTTTGACAGGGAACTTGCCTCTCGCCGGTCGTGGACAAAGTGTGGAGTGCCGGCTCACGGGTCGTGATTGAACTGCAGCCTGCGTCATTGAACTCTGCAGGAGTGCGTCATTTCACTTGTACACACATCGCACCCGCTCGGATTATGTAGGAGATCAAAGAAGAGACAATTTGAAGTTCGAGGCAGCTTACGCTTTTGATGAAGCGGCTTGTTTATCGCAATGGCTCCCTCTCAAGGTTTCGAGGGCTTAAGATGAGTTCGTTTATGTTTTTTTTTCGCCTTGCAAGCTCCTCCACTTTGTCTAGAAAAATACCAGCAATACAGAGTTGCGAGGTGGGAGTGGTGCTTGGCAGAAGGTTCAAAAACTGCTGCCACGATCGAGCAGGGCAATTATGCTTGCAACTCTTCTGTTTTTCAATTTTCCTGGCCCAAGAATCCTGGCCAAGATCTTCAAAGTGGCTTATGGTGGCAACGGTTGTGAGGAAAAACAAAAGAAAGTGGATGAAAAATGGTCGCTATGTCGACTTTCGAGTGTCATTGCAGCGAAGCTTGGCATTCCACACACGCACGAATGATTATCGGCAACGCGTGCCAAAAGATTGAGGAGTGTGCTGTCGCAATACGCCGCTTGCATCCGACGAAGGCTGCCGATTAATTAATTTTCTGCGGCTCCCGGCTGCCCAGGCATATGAGTGTAGAGATCGCCTTGCAGTTGAAGCCTTCCAGCCGTGGCCCATTTAGCACGTGTACAACAACCAAGTACGACGGCGTCTCCGTCATGCGATCGAGGCGCCCATTAGCGAAATTCATTCGATCCCCATTTTCGTCATTGCCTCCACAGCCTTTTTGTTTGCGGAAAATGCACCAATCTTCGTCACTAAGTGGAATCATTGGTCAGTAGGGAACCTCACCAAACAGTAAGGATGCCGATCAATCCCTGATGGAAATGTTTGGACTAGACTCCACGGCACTCAAGGGAGCGAGGTACTTGCATAATTCTTGCGTGATCTAAGCTAATCGTAGTGAGAGAGCAGCACTCGGAGATATGAAGGCTGCGCCGCCAAGGTGTTCATGGCTTGAAGGTTGTGTCAGCAGTGCTAGGCGAGTTGCCGATACGACCACATCGATTTTTCCTTCGGAGGGGAATTTTCGATTTGCGAGACCTCCATTGACCATCGTCCGAGCAGAGTTTCTAGTCGAGCCCGAAGCAAAGCTTCTCGCCAATTCTTTGGATGCGCAGAAGAGAATTCCACAACCAGCAAGCTCACGAGATCGAACGGATAGACATTCCAAAGTGACTAACCCGCTAGGCTCCGTGTCGTACAGTAGATCATTTCGCATGTGAGCCATCCACGACGCCAAAGTTCCGGGGTTGAGACGCTCAGCGAGCTGCGAGAAATGCTGTTCGAGCAACTGCAAGTGATGTACAAAGCCAGCAAGTATTCAGTAAAACCTCTGATAATTAGTAAAGAAACATAAACAGGTACGTAAAATCAATATTTTCCATCATCTACAAATAATATCAGGACCTCTTATAATGAGTACAAAATTATACATCCAAGTTGAAGCGGGAAGCCGGGATCAGATTGTGCCCAAGAGCTCGCCGCAAAGCCACGAACATCTCCATTTGCTGGTCACCTCCGTCCAAGCCATTGCCTTGCTCCCCAGTCTCCCTCTTCCTTCCTAACCTTCTAGCCACTCAAAAGTTCCTCAGGCATGCAGCTCGCATTGGTCTCCTCGCTGCTGCTCGCAGTCGCATCAGCTGCTGCGGACCAAGCGTGCACAACAACGGAGACTGCTGCTCTGGCTGCCATTGCGTCCAGCCAAAGCGGACTGCTCTACAACTGCGAGGCCGAGTCGGGATACCTTCTTTATCCATTCACGGCGTACCCGACTTCGGCACAGCAGTCGGTGGTCTGCGCTGGTCGCAGCTGCCCCAATGTGATTGACAACTTCCAACAAGCTTCCTCGCTCCCCGAGTGCCTTGTGACAGTCGACGGAGAGCAGATGACAACTGTCGAGTTCCTCGCTACGATGTGTGACGTCCGTACGACGGCGCCGACCCCGACGTCGACTTCTTCTTCTCCAACCAACTCGCCGTCGACCACTCCGTCGCCATCACAGTCGAGCGACAACTCGAGCACGACGCCAGCCCCAGCAACAACTGCTCCAGCAGGTTCAAACGGATCGGCGGGGTCCTCGACGGCCTCTTCTGCGCCTGATTCGAGCTCTTCGTCGAGCAAAAGTGGATCAAGCGGGAGCTCAAGTTCTTCTGACGCGAAATCGTCGTCGACCAACGCCTCGACTGAAGCGAGTTCATCGGCTTCAGGCTCGGAGGACTTTGCGATTGAGCCTCTGAGCTCGAGTTCATCGACATCATCAGACGTCGGATCGACCGAGGCGTCCAACGCGAGTGGCAGTGGATCACCTGGATCCACTGAGGACGCTGCAACGCGTCCAAGTGCTGGAGTTTTGATCACGGCGGCTGCTATCAGCGTAGCTTTCGTGCTGGCGTAGTGAGAAAGCTTTTTTTTTGCTTATGCAGATGAATGAATCTCTATTTTTGCTGGTTTTGACTGGGCTGTTGCGAGTTGTTGTTGACACAACCAGCTTGTCCAAAGTTCCGACATGGAGCTCTCCGCTTCAGCTATCAAGCGCGCTAGCGGGCATTTTGATCTAGAATGCGTCACCCACTTGGACCTCTCGGGCAACAGTACGCCCCAAATGCATCGTGGTTTTCACGGAGGATTCGTCAGTAACTTGATTTGCTTGAAGATATTGGACGGCTGGCGAGCTTGGATGGCTGTTCGAGTCTCGTTGAGCTCAATCTGGCAGACAACGCGGTACGTTTGTTTAGTGCTTGCAATTGTTGTTAGTTGTAGATCGGTGAAATGCTCCTTCAGATCGATTCACTTGCTGGATTCCCGTCGCTTCCTACACTTCGAGTTCTCAATCTTGCTCGCAATTGTCTGACAAAACTTGGTGAGGGAAAACCAAGGCTCAGCCACTCGAATTGAGCTGGACTAACTCGTGCCGACAGATGACATGCCAATACTCCCGGAGCTGGAGGAACTGTCAATCGCGGTGAGCATTTGCATTGAGCCGCAGGAAGAGCACAGATTTCTCACCATGATATCTTTGAACACCTCAGGAGAATGCACTTCGCTCCATTCATGTTGACAAACTATCTCAAAAGGTGAGCCATGAAGGCTAAACTCTAAAGTTGTATCGAACTGACGCCGTCTTCAATACCAGCTTCCTAATCTACGGACTCTTAGTATCCACGGGAACCCTGTCATGCCATCAACTTCAGTTGAGTTGGCAAAATTTGCTGGATCCCTTCGCAGCGCATTCCCCACCTTGGTCCTTCTAAACGGCGAGATGGTCGCGCTTGCGTACTTGGTCGCTGAAGCGCCCACGGGAAACACCGACACCGATATGAAGGTCTCGATCTTGAGAGAACGGGCAACCTCAGGTACCGATCGCTGCTCGTCGCCGACACAACTTTCCCCACAAGTTCCCAAACTTACTGTTGAATGTTATGGTGCAGGACCGACTGGATTACCAAGCAGCTCTCAGGCTCTGCCTCCATTCGACGTCCAGCGCTTTATCTGCCACGAGACGACTCGATTGAGCGGTAAGCGAGGTTTGCCTCATGCTTCCTTACAGCTATTTCACTGACGATGTAACCTTTCAGAGCTTCTTGGCCAATGCGAGCGACAAGTGCAGTAGATGAATCTCCCAGAACCAGAAACTCTGGTGGAGTCTTTTGCCTGCAACGACGACGCGAACTCTATGAACATGAAACAACGCGCTGGACTTGTAGTTTGCAGTGCCACTGTCAAAAGTGTCCATCTGAGCCTTTGAATGCGACAGCGATACGCAGCGACCTATGAACTGGAGATCCATGTAGCCAGGTTCACTTGCGCTGTCCGAACGCCTCCGACTGACCATTCTTGATATACGTATTTTCCACGTGCTTGTTGCATATGCCTGGCTGGTGTTCAGCCACCGACCGCCATAGAGCAGAGCCGCATTGACACGATAACGACGCTCTACTATGATACATACTAATCGCTTCCATATGACACCCATCGTCCTAATGCAATGCTCGACTTTCCATTGTCTGACCATGGAAAATACTCGAGACGAGTCTTCAACCGACACAACTGGCCGCATAGGCACGAGCTGGGGTTCAGTCGATCCCTCAACGGTCCTTTGACCCAACAACGCCCCACTCGCTCACTTTCGAAGAATCTCTCTCCAGCTTTGACAATGCGAGGGTCTCTCTTGTCATTCGTGACGGCCTTGGTCTCATTTTCCACGGTCTTTGGGATTCCCCAGCTCCAAGCAGCGACTTCGAGCTCTTCTTCTGGGAGCTGTACAGCAGTTGAAAACACGCTCTCGTCGACCTGTGGGGGAATTTGCAGCTCCAACCAGACCTGCTTGGCCTACGCCGATAACACAAGCTGCACGAGTGTCGACTGCAAACCTGATGCAACAGGAACGTGCGAGTACCAATGCTTCACGACCGACTACAAGTTCGATGGGGCAGGCGAGTTCTTCCAGTTCCTTGTCACCTTCGGTTCGTACGTGAGCGCGGCCGAGGAGTCCGAGCGAGCCGACAACCCGAACTTCGATGATCAAGTCAAGGCTCTCAGGGACGACACGCCCTACTATTCATACTCGTCCAACGATGAGGTCACGACTATTGGAGAGCTCACTCTACCCCAGTCGATCACGACAGTGTACTTGTGTGGAGGGCCAACGTGCTCGGAGAGCGTCAGAGGCAAGGCCGTGTTGCTTGAGTTTGACACCTTCGTGGCCAACGAGTCCCAGGTCAACATGGTTTGGCTCTCCAGTGTGGATTTGCTGTCGAGGATTGACAGCTTCCACTCCATCGTCCCCGACTCGACGCTCTACTTGGTCTTGGAGAATTGTGTCCTCACCGATCTCCCGACCTCCTTCGTCTCCATCACGGGCCTTCGCTATCTGTACGTGGATCGTTGCATGGAGTTGTCGTGATGAATCTGACAATGCTTTTGATTCTTTGGAAATAGGTGGCTACCGAAGAACTACATCAAAGTGATCGACTCGACCGCAGGACTCGATAAGCTCCGCATCTTGTACGAGCTGATGCTGTTGCTGATGATGAAGGGAACTGTGGCTAGTGCTCACCCATTTGTGCTGCAGGGACGTGTCTGGAAATGCTCTCAACACTTACGACGCCAATTTCCCTTATCTTGAGGGCCTGTAAGCAACCATTTCGTCTTGAGGAAGTTTGCTTTGCTCGTAGCTAACGACTTGCTTTGCTTGGTTGTAGAAACATAAGCCGCAACTACCTCGACGAAATCCCGTCGAGTTCGTTGGAACTCGATCATCTCACTACTCTGTAAGTCTACTTATCATGGGTCATCATAATGTGGAGCTAATGACTTGTCTCGTTAACGGCAGCGATGCGAGCGATAACCTACTGACCACGCTCGAAGGATCATTTCCATCGCTCCAGTGGCTGTACGTGTCGCGATTCAAAAGCTATCTGTAACCAGGAACATATTAACGACTTTGATGCCTGTAGAAATCTGAGTGCCAACGTCTTCACGGAGATTCCGCCGATCGTGTTTGAACTGAACGACCTCACAGACTTGTGCGTAACCCACAAGCCGATTACGCTCAGATACTGGTCGTTGGAACTCATACTCGCTCACACGTTCGCAGTTACTTCGCTGGTAATTCGCTGACGTCAATGACATTCACATCAGCGCAAATCGCATTCTTGGACCGACTTAACAACACAGATATTGCGGATTGGACCTCATCTGAGGGACTCACCTGCTCAGAAGATCAGCAAGTGACCGTCAAGTGGGTAATTTTGTGCCAGTCAGATGCAACCGGTCCAACTGACCCAGACCCAGCGTGGAAAAGGCATCTCGGTCTCATCATTGGCTGCGCAGCTGGTGGCTTGGTGCTTGTGATTGGCATCATTGTCGGTGTTTGCTGCTATATGCGACGCAAACGCAACAACCAAAAGAACTTGCAGACGGACGAGAGTCACGAACAGCAGTATTACTACAACCCGGCTAACAATCGCAACGAATACCCTCCGACAGCTCAATCTAGCGATCGGCACTCGTCGCAATTTGCACGTCAGAGCGATCGCCGTACTGACTCGGGTTTGCGCTACGACAGTCAAGGGCGTCTAGTTCGCGAATCGTCTTCGTGGTCTGCATCGGTTGCAAGTCAAGAACATCACAGCTCACAGGCACT
>JAASGX010000329.1:0-26515 GCA_023334415.1 Phytopythium chamaehyphon | reverse complement strand
TACTCGCAGCAGACGCGCCACGCGCGCCGACTGTATGTCGGTGGCATCGGCGAGGTGAACGAATCCGAGATCACCGAGTTCTTCAACGACGTCATCGACCGCGCACTCGGCGAGCACCAGGAAGGCGGCGCCGTCGTGTCGGTATACATTAACCGCGAGCGGCATTTCGCGTTCGTGGAGCTGCGCACGATTGAGCTCACGACGGCGTGCATGAACCTGGACGGCATTGCGTTCCGCGGGCAGCCGCTCAAGGTGCGCCGACCAAACGACTACAATCCGGCCACGGTTCCTACCGAGCTTGGACCGATCCCCGAGCTGAACCTGGCCGCTCTTGGCATCGTCTCAACTACGGTGAGCGATGGTCCGGGCAAGGTCTTCATCGGTGGTCTACCGTACCATTTGAACGAAGAGCAGGTCAAGGAGCTGCTGCAAGCTTTCGGCCCGCTGAGATCGTTCCACCTCGTCAAGGAGCTGAACTCCAACCTGTCGAAGGGCTACGGTTTCTGCGAGTACTTGGACCTATCTGTGACGGACGCAGCTTGCATGGGCCTTAATGGCATGATGCTCGGCGACAAGACGTTGACTGTTCGACGCGCTATGTCGCAGGAGAGTGCTAAGGCTGTTGCTACTGCTGCGGGAACAGTCAACTCTGGTCTAGAGATGGGGCTGGACCCATCGCTTGCTGCGATGCAAGTAATGAGCCTAGCAGGTCTCGGAATCCCCGCCGCTCCACTTGGAAACCCTTCGCGTGTCATCGTTCTGCTGAACATGGTCACGCCAGATGAGCTTGAAGATGAGGAGGAGTACCACGACATTGTGGACGACATCAAAACCGAGTGCGAGCGGTTTGGCCGGGTTCCGTCGCTGCTACTCCCTCGTCCTCGCGATGGCATCCCCTCAGCTGTTGGCAAGGTATGTCGTGGCCACGAGCTGCTTGGTGTTTGACACCATGCTTGATATTGACGCATTACTTTTCACTGTCGTAGGTTTTCGTCGAGTTTGGCGACGTCCAGTCAGCTCAGAATGCTGCTGCAGAGCTTCATGGGCGTGGATTCTCGAACCGCACGGTAGCGGTCGAATACATGGAGGAAGACAAGTACGCTCGGCGAGAACTCGCGTAAGATGCGCCTGAGGGTGTCGAGGGCTTCTGTTGAGACTTCAGCTGCATAACCACAGAGAAAAGCAGGAGGCTAGAGGAAGCAGGACAGCGTCCACTTTGTTTTACACATTATGCCGCTCATAGACATCGCGGGCTCTATTCGGATACGGATCTTGTCCATTATGTTGTTGGTAAGAACTGGTGTGCAAGTGTGTATCCGAGTGCAGCTGCCTATTGAAGCAGGCAAGAGCAACAAACGAATGTCAGGACTGTAAAACCCAGCGAAACATGCAAAGGCCCCCTACCTGCTCGAAATGAGCACGTGCAGCATCAGGATCACGGCGAACGCCTCGTCCTCGAGCAAGTAGGTGCCCAAGGTTGAAATGAGCATGCGCATGACCATGAACCACTGCTGCACGATAGCAAGAAGCTGCTTGCTTGAAGTCTAAGTCCCCTCCTTCGCCTTCTTCGCACATAAGTCCTGCATATCAATGAGGCGTCGATAAATGTGTTGCTGTTAGCACACATACCCACCTAGACAAAATACCAAATATTTACCGAGCGCGTTGAGAGCATCGGCATCACCTGCATCTGCAGCAAGGGCGTATAGCTGTCGTGCACAAGCTTTGTCAACAGGGCAGCCAACTCCAGAGTATCTCATTGCGGCAGATCTTCGAGCCGCTAACACATGGCACTGCAGACGTGAACACGTCAGCGAAATATTCACTAGGAACGAAAAGGGAACGTCATACCGGAGTGGCTGCAGCAGCTTTTGAGTAGAAACGCAAAGCGGCAACGCGGTTGGTCAGTAAGGTTGACGACTCCAACAGGTCTCCGAGTGCAAATAGAGCGTGCGCTGGTCTACTGCATTGACTTTTAGCGCTGGAAGCAGATGGTCCCATCGAGGCATTGAGCAGTAGTCGAAGAGCGTCATCGTGAATCTCTTCTTGGTCCCCGAAGCGCAGAGACTGCGGTGTCGCGATGACCACATTCGGGTTTTCACCGTCACCAGCCCGACCAAGCGATAAGGAGCTTAATAATACTAGCGCCAGCCTTGTCATGGCACCAGAGCTCCCCTTGCTTGACGCCTGTACGGTAGTTCCCAAAAAATTAGACAGAAGTCGTAGATGCCGTAACAGCTAGTTCAACCTACCGATCGAAGAAATTCAATGCCACGATCAACGTCGCATTTGACGCCTTCTCCGTTGCAGTAAATTTCTCCTAGCAGTGTTTGAGACTCGATGTCACCCTACAACGATCGCTTATGAGCACCACATACTAGGCAAATTTCCCACGGCATAAGTGCATTCACCTTATCTGCTGCGCGCTGTAGATAGTGAATTGATCTTGTAGTGTCTTTAGGCAGGTATGACCTGTTCTCGGAGCTGCCACGATAATAGAGCCGACCAAGAGCTGCTTCTGCCTGTGTGTATTGGCGTTTAGCCGCCTTTTCATACCACGTTATGGCAGCGACTGTGTCAGGAGAGCCTCCTGGAAGTGCTCGTTCAATGAGCTCTCCTAGCGATCAACATTGTCAGCACCCCTCAATCTTACAACATTCAATCAAAGAGAGCGCAACTACCAAGGTGATATTGTGCAGTAGGATGCCCACGATCAGCTGCCATTGAAAACTGAGCCTTAGCAAGCGAGTAAAATGCACTTCGGGCATCTTGGCTTGAAGCATTCTCAGCTTTCTCACACTATAACATTGACTGAGATTAGGTTCTAGCAAGTAGAATGCGTACCAAGAGCAGCCCACACACCAGGAGTTGACCTAGATAGGTCGCAGCGTCTGTGTTTCCGAGCGCCGCAGCTTTCTCTAACCATGTTTCTGCCACCAGCAGGTCTTTCTTACAAGCTACCTCTCCCGAGCCACCATTCTCGCCTGACATGTACATCTGCCCAAGGCACACCATGGCTTGCACACTACCCATCTCTGCAGCAGCCTGGACCACCCGGCATTAGTCATCCTGCTCATTTATGCGTTAGCATTCGTGGCAGTACCTTGTATAGATCACAAGCTCTTGACCGGTCTTGAACGACCCCATGACCGAAAAAATACATGTGTGCTTCGAAGAAGAGGCGGTCATGCTTTGGATACTCTGGTTCTGGTCGATCAATGGGCAACATATCGTAAGATAATTGACAATAAAACTTCACGCAGTAGAGGGAGGACTACCTGGTGGGGGTAGCTCGTTCGTTTGAGTCATCGCTTCTGCAGTTTTAACTAGCACTGGAGTGTTGGTCACGTCCGATTCAAGAGTAGGTGGAGGAAGTTGAGGCTTCACTGGACTTGGAAGTGGGAGCTCAATACCAGATCGTCGCGCAACAGCCATCGATAGCTCCATGAACAACGACGTATAATACGAGTTGATTTCCTGGAAAGCAAACGTGACTTCCCGCTTGAACGTCTTGTTGAGCAAAAATTTGGCCGCCTGGAGGCGAGTGGCTAGGCCAAAAACCTGGTGCAAAGAAGCAGCAAAATTCTGAAGAGCAATCGATACCCCAACATGGCCTGCATAGTCCGCGAATGAAGACTCATACGCGCAAAATTCGTCTTGTGCCTTTCCTAGTAGTCCGCGAAGTTCTCCGCCTAATCGAATGGCAACTAGCTTTTTGGGATCTACACCATCGAGTAGAGCGACAAGTTCGTCCAATGTATGCCGAACCTCATCAACAAATCCACGTCCAACTGTGCCGTTGTCGGATGGACGTAAATCGCTAGTATCAATCTTGAGAGATGCAGGTAATTGCGATGCCGTATTAGGTAGAGGAGTGGCTTCTAATTGCTTCCCGGCTTGCGATTGCGTGCTGCTGCTGAAAGTTTGCTGCTGCTGGTCCTGATTGTGTGCTTCTACACCTGTATCCACAGACTGTGTGTCTATCATTAATCTGCGCACGCTGGTTCTGCTCTCACCAAGATGACTAGATCGTCGGAATTTACCAAATGCTGTTCGGATCGGTGCTACTGCTGCTGGTCCTGTTGGAGATGTAGAAGCATCTGTTGCAAGTTCTGTGCTTTTTGCTGATACAGGCTTTGCAGATTTGGAGCGTGGCGATAGAGATGCACGAACCGCATTGCGGGCGGCAGCAAACATCATTTTAGGATCTCGCGAACGCTGCAATCCGCCGCGGAAGCTCAGATGCATCGCAGACTGCCGCTGCTGCTTTTCAACTTGATCTACAGCCTTTTTGACTCGTCCAGACTCTTCTCTTGGCTCATCACTGGGGGTATCATTGTCATGAATGCTTTGTCTTTGATGCTGACTTGCCGTGACGCCCTGCTTGTCTGTATCTGTCGAGACTGAAGACACTTCAATGATTGGTGGAGGAGAAACGAGCGATTCGGCAGATGAGCTGTCGGACTCGCTGATGGCCATCAGAGCATGCGTGTTCCTCCACAAAGATGAGCACGCAGTGCTCGCTCACACTCGTGACCTTAATATACGAAACTATAATTGTACGACGATGAGGGCTTCACTCCGCTTGATTTCTCCCGCGCCTTCAAGTTGTGCATAAGCGTCGAGGATGCGGGCTTGGTGCCTTGATCGGTCAGATATGTCTTCGCGTGAAGTGATGGTTTACCCTCCAACAACTTGACGATGTTTACACGTGTGCGCATAACCGCGTGTTGAAGTTGCCCGCGACTAGTTCGTAGCTACTGTAGCACGCAACTGCAATGCCAATGCGAAGCCAATCATTGCTCAGTTCGCAACTTGCCTCGATCCTCGCATAACTCCCCAGCACTTCAAACATCGCATCTGGTCGTCCAATATGCTTTTTACTACCAAGGGTATGCTTCGCCTCGCCTTGGCTGCCGCAACTCTGGTGGCTGCTACAGCCCAGTCATGCGGAGATGCTGCGGTGACGGAGGCCCCGGTTTCCTCGAGCCCGCCCAGAGGTAGTCCATCTTCGTCGTCGTCGGGAGGAGGCTCTTCTACTGCTGCGCCGACCGAGATTCCTGGTTCTTCTTCATCGTCATCGAGCGGAGGCGACAACGTGACTACCATGTGCTTCCCAGAGGGGTTCTTCTTTGGTGCCGCAACCTCTGCATTCCAAGTCGAGGGTGGCGTGAACGCCACTGGCCGGACACCTTCAGTTTGGGACTCGATGTGCCAAAGCGGGGGAGTCACGTGCGCGAATGTCGCCGACGATTTTGTGCATCGATACCAGAGCGACATTGGCCTTATGCAAGCCGATGGGTATGGAGCGTTCCGCATTTCCCTGTCTTGGTCGCGTGTCATGACGTGGAACGAGACAACGCAGCGCATGGAGGCCAATCCGGAGGGAATCGCGTTTTACCACTTGGTTCTCGATGGCTTTATTGCTGCTGGCATTGAGCCTGTGGTCACAATTTTCCACTGGGACACACCGAGTGCACTCTACGCTCTCGGCGACTTCCTGAATGCCTCGATCGTCGACCACTTTGTCGACTACACCGATCTCGTGTTGAAGGAGTACGGCCAGAAGGTCAAGTTTTGGTCTACTATCAACGAGCCGCATTCCTACATGGGCATCTTTTACATTCGCAGCGCTTCGGACTCGGACGAGTACGAGGCTGCTCACAACATGATTCTAGCTCACGCTTCTGCAGTCCAACGCTTTCGGGAACTACAGACAAGCGGCTCCGTTCTGGCTGAAGCAAAAATCAGCATCGTTGTGTCAGGTGGTGGCGTTCCTTTGAACACGACCGACCCCGCCGACATCGAAGCTGCCGATCGATTCATGCAATTCAACGTCGGGTGGTGGCTTTCTCCTCTGGTGACTGGTGACTATCCTGTTACGATGCGAGAGCGTGTCGGTGACAGACTTCCCACGTTCTCCGAAGGCGAGGCTGCGCTCGTCAAGGGATCCTATGACTTGTTCATGTACAACTTCTACTATGCAGACCAGATTACGGATTGTGCGTCCGCCTCATCCGAGACGAACTGCTCTTCTCTATCGGCGGGTTGGAGTGCCGACATGGGCCTCGACACCTCACATATGCCAGAGGATGCTGTGTATGCTGATCAAAGCAATGGATATTGTTCTGGGCACTTTGGCTACCCGCCTTCGTACCTCGACAGCATTGAATGGGTCTACGCGCAAGACATGAGCACAACCATCATGCTGACGGAGAACGGCTGGTGCGGCGACACAACCATCGACAACCAGGACCAAGTCTGGTACTTCCGCACGCACCTGGAGCAGGTGCACAAGGCCATCTTCGAGAAGAGGATTCCGATTGTCGGGTATCTGGCGTGGAGCTTCATGGATAACTACGAGTGGGGCTCCTACGACTCGCGCTACGGCCTCTACTACGTCGACTACCCTGACAACATTGGCGACGCTGCCTTGTACTCGGTGTCGTCAACGGAGCTCACGCGCACGCCGCGGTCGGCCGCCAAGTTCTTTAGCTCGGTCGCCACCTCAGGCTGTCTGGAGGTCTCCGAGGACGACTTGAAGTGGCTGTAGGCGATTTTGCATGGCACACGAGAGTGTCTTCGGTTCGCCATGTGCGCACTAGGTATGATAAACTCAACATTTATCAATACCCAGCTACAGAGCACATGCATCACTTGATCTTTCATTGGTGGGAGTCCTTGTCGTCTGCGGCTCGCTAGCGTTGGTCGCTCGCCTCGGCACCTCACAGCTAGCTCGCGCAGCCGCGCCTTTCAGGGTTGGTAGTCCGACTTGTACGAGCGCGTGGCGCGGTCATCGTGTCCGTTGGTCGGCGGCGGCCGGCCGTATCCCCGGTCTTCCCAGTCGTCCCGCCTGGACCCTGATCCTCCCCTGCGGTAGTCATCGTAGACTCGCGATCTTCCTCCCCGGCGGTCGTCATAGCGGTCGTCGTAGCGGTCGCGGTCGTCGTAGCGCCCGCGCCCTCTGCTGCGGTCTCGCGACCTCGAGCGCGATCGCGAGCGCCGGGAGGACCTGTACCCTCGGTCTCCTCGGTCGTATCCGCCGCCTCTGCGGTCGCTGGAGCGCTCTCGGCGGCCGCCGCGCTCCCTCGAGCGCTCCCTCGAGCGCGAGCGGCGCTTGGCCCCGGACGGCGCGTCCTCGAACTGCCCCGCGCGCGGCGGCGGCAGCGGCCCGTTCATGCGGCCGTCCATGGGCCCCGCGGAGCCCCCGAGGCCCGCCGGAGCGCCGCCGGGGCCGGCGGGAGCGCCTCTGTCGGGCGCCGAGGGCGGCGCGCCCCCGCCCTGCGTCATCCACGCGGGCAGCGTCGACGCGCGCCCGCGACCGCGGCCTGCCATGACAAGGAGCTGCGCGTTGACCAGAAATGGCTGCACGCGGGTGGCGGCGGCAATTTGCCATTAGGTGAGTATAGAAAGAGGGGAATGCGCGCACGAAGTGGCCGCCGCCGGCAGAACGGAAGGAGCCATGTCGGGCAGCGGGCGCAAGACGACGTACCGCAAGGGCGTGACGAAGCGCGTGCTGTACGGGGACCCGGAGCCCAAGGAGCACGAGCAGATCGTGCGCGTGGTAGCGCTGCGCGGCAGCAACCTGTTCGAGGTGAGCGACTAGCGGAGCGGCGGGTACGCGGGGTTACGCTGACGCCGCAGCGTGGAATGGATGGATGGGTGGTCGCGGCAGGTGGTGAGCGCGGACGGCGCCAAGGCGGTGACGATGCTGCCCACCAAGTTCCGCAAGCTCATCTGGGTCAAGCGCGGAGACTTCCTCATCGTGGCCGAGGGCGACGGAGAGGCCACGGTGGCCACGGGCAAGAAGGGCGCCGTCACCTCCATCGTCGAGCACATCCTCTACAAGGACCAGATCCGCAACCTCAAGAGCAAGAATCTCTGGTGAGGCTCGTGGAACCGCTATCCGCGCAGCTCTTCTCGGAAGTCATAGCTGACCTCGACGATCGATCGGACTGTACCTGTTGCTCTCAATGACACCAATGACAGGCCTGCGGCGTTTGACCAGCAGCAACTGGGTAGCCCTGACGACGCGGCGGACACAGACCAAGCGGGACAAGGCGACGAAGACGCCGGCGCAGCGGAGGAAGCAGCAGCTGAGACCCCAGCGCCCGCGAGCAACGGCATCCAGATGCTCGACACATCGTTCGCGGACATGCACATGAACCGCAACCGGCGCAAAGGCCACTTCGACGACGACGAGGAGGACGAGGAATCGTCGGACGACGAGTAGGGCCAAGATCCGAGCTTTCTGCGGGCAGCACCGCTGCAAATGTGGTGTCAGCGCTGATGGTCCATGCGTAAATATAGATAGAGTTTGCAGTCCGATTCGGTCATTGCGTGGTTGAACGAAAGACAAAAGCTTCAACATCAGCTGGCAGGCATTCAGATGCAATGCTGAAGGGATCGATGCTCCACAAGCGACAAGCTAGCTACTCCGCGTCGCCAGCAGTGCGTCACTTTTCCCTCTATGTAGACACCTCAAAACAAGTTAAAGTACCTATGTTTTCTGTAGCATCACCCAGAAAGCTCCAAACTGGCCCACCGCAATTCTCAGCACCAACGCGACGAGGTGCACAATGGATTGAGCTGCTCACACTGATCTTATATACTTACAGCGCTTTCTGGTTAGGACGCATCCTCGAATCTGCGCCTGGATGTACCTTCACATTATTCGCAAGCAAAGGCTCAATTTCCTCTCAGCAAACTGGGAGACTCGCGGCGAAACGGAGGAGCGAGCTCAGCTGCAATTGTCCCCGCCCAACCTTCATTGACACCTTCGAAGGTCCAGCACGCACTTCGGTAGGTACTATTTTTCTGCGTTATGCATCGCTGGGTAGCTAATTACTCGTCTACATATCAATAGACGCTGTCATTCTGCATCTGCAGTACGCAAACGTCTCCAAAATGCTGTGGAGCATAGCCAATTTGGAAGTAAGTTCGAACAATCGGAAGCTCTGCGTACTTTTGGACGCAAGAACAGTGCGTCGGTGGTATCAACCAATAATGCCGAGAGACATCAGTTGAATGTCCAGCAAAACGAACCACAGCGCCTCCGCCGAAATTCGATGGAGAAGCCTACTGGTGGTGGCTCGACAAATTTACAGGCAAAATCAGCGGGGTTGGTGCGCAGCTTCTCGGGAATTCTTACTCAAACACATCAACGAGGGTTTCATAACCCAGGAACAGATTACGCTAGCGTATCGACCGGATCCTCGTCGATTTTGTGGTGTCGGTCATCAAGCGCAACACCAACAGCAGGAGACGGATCAGTTTCTGTAGTTGGGGGCTACAAGTCGTCATCGGTTCAAATGGAGGTAGAGCTTGCAGAACGTCTCAATGAAATCGATCGATCGAAAGTGCATGGTCGATCACTTCTTCGTGTTCGCGCGTGCCAAAACATCTTCGATACGATTGTTAAGCAAGATGAGGTAGGTGTTCTGCGCCACAAAGGTGTTTGTCTTTACTGTTAGTCAATTCCTCATAGCGATTTTTCTTCAAAGTTGTACGGACGGTTGCTGTCCCGCATTCGCGACGAGTATAACGCTTTTGTAGAATCCTCTGCTACTCTCGAAGCTCTGAATGATATCAATGGACACGAGTGCTGCAGAGCATGTGGCCGGCCGGAAAGGATGGATGTCGAAAGCAACAACAATAGCAATCTCACTTTCGGTACATTGAGATTATAACAGCAATGAGTCGTTGCTGTATCAATTAACAGCTGGTTACCTCGCACAGAGTACGCTCTGCTACGTCAAGAGAACGCCGTCATTAAGAGAAGTTGCACTGCCATGCAAGCAGAAATCACGCGCTTGCAAACCGAGCTTCGATTGGCCCATAGTCGTTCAGATGGAAACAATGATACGGGAGAATATTCTCTTGATGAAGATCCCCAAGGTGCATTGACTTACCGTATAAAGATGGTGGCAGTTGTCTAATATTGTTACAACTATATCAGATCTATCAGATGTTCAGCTTTTCTTCAGCAGCTCACCGCTAAGAAGAATATCTAGACCTACAGGAATCCCCAAGCTAGATTTTGGTGCGCTTTCTCCATACAATGAGGATGAAGACAACGAAGAGGAGGAGGAGGAGGAGGTGGAGGTAAGATCGTTAGCTTGTCGAGCGCCTTCACTTTTTCGCAACGTTAACGAAATGGCAATGCTGATGAATTCAGGAACCCTATCCAGTGGGTAGTTATCAGTGATCTAACAAATGGCGCTTTCATTTTCAAAGTTTGCTGTTGTTTCCATTCCTCGACTATTATTCACCCCTGGCAAGCTCTAATCGGGCTAGCACTTCTCGATAAAATGCTTGCTGTTGCTGTTGCTGAACCAACATCTCTCGGGTCATTGCCTGCATTTGCTCAAGAGCCACACAGACTCGAAGCAGAGCATAGAGAAAGAGTAGTGCACACAGCAAAGCGAGAAGTTGGAGCGCTGTTCGCATCGCCGAACTGGCATCTTGTCTGGCGAGCGACTGTACGTCGGTTACTGATTCGGCGCGAGCACTAGCCATATCCGTCGTCCCGATGTCTCTTGTCTTGTTAGCATCAGTCATTTGCTGAACAACCGTAGATAGAGCAGTAGCTTTCTGATCTTGCATTCCACTGGAGTGTTTCTGCAGAGCGAGCTTAGCTGCTTCAAACCACGCGACAATTGCATCCTTTGACTCAGTTACTGTTGTACTCTCAATCTGTAGTTGTATGATACACAAATTGTGAGTATAGTGAATACATTTGGTTGGGAGAGCAGCAAGCAGGTTCACACCTGCTTTTTGAGCCACGTGCTCTTGAGCCAGTGCAAGTGAATGCCAACTTGAGCAAGACACTTGCCAGAATCGCGCGTAGCACTAAATACCCATCGATGCTCGACACGGAAATAATCACAATACGGAACATTGGAGATGGTAGTCGTCACACTCACGACTAAGCGGGATTGACGCGAATAATGGTATCGCTGGACTTGCAACGTTGGTATAGCGCCTGGGCCGACGATGTACTTCTTGTTGTGGGTGTAGGACACTGTTCGTGACGCGTCGAATGCATCTGAAGTAACGGCGGCTGTATAATTTAGGGGGGAGAAAATCCAGTCGCCAAGCTCGATGCTCGTCGACCCTGCAGCATCAAGCAGCCCGCGAGCAAATTTATCTGATCCAACCCACAACGTGGAGTAGGCATCCTCCACACTGTTCGTTCTCATCGCTTAGTCTCGATGGCTTTGATAAACCAATAAAAACAATCACGCACCTAAATGGAACCTCATCGTCCATGATGAGTTCAAACTCCGTCAGCACAGAGTCTTCAGATGGGATCTCGATCTGTGCGGTATCGGTCACGTTCGACGCCTCCGCATTTCTTGACTTTACGGACTCCGGACCAGAGCCGGGATCTCCTGTACGAACTTCAGCATTTAAGGATGATATCAAAAAGAAAAAAAAGTCCAAGCAACAAAAACGTACCTGAATCTACCTCCTGATCACTTGAAGGAATGCTGTCAGACGCTTCGTGAGGTGTTTTACCTCCCATTATGGCATCGGTTCCAATTTTGATAGCTCGTAATTGTTGGATGCACTGGTAGCACTCATCCCTAGCAAAGTAATATTATGTAAGCACGAAACCAATTTCATCATGTTCATTGTGTCACGTACCGAAATACGAACGATGCGAAGAACACACGCTCACCCTTCACCATCAACTGTTACGTTGAAGACAGAGTGCATCAATAAAACAATCTTGTACATAAAAAACAAGCGGTCACGGTACCTCTATCGCATTGGGTACGATCAAAGCTGTGTTTTTCTTCTCCATGGACGAAATCTTTGTATAGGATGCCACCTGCGTTTTATATAACGCATATACTATTGTAAGATGAGGCTTCGTAAAGTATACCACGATTGCCGGTAGATCAGCAATGTACTGTACATACATATATGGTATCACGCCAACCAGCAAAGCACATGTGGTCTCGAGTAAGGTATAAACGCCCATGATACGGAAAATTCGACAGATACAGCGCACACGAGTAACTCTCGACGACTTGCTCGACCGAAGAAAGCTAAAAGTTGATTTTAAATGCCAAACATGTTAGTGGAGCATCCAACTTGAATTCACAAACTTTGCTTACCTTGAATTTCTTTTGGAAATCAGAAAGTCCCAAAGGCCGGATATCAGAGTCTCCATCGTCAACTGTTTCATAGTCCTCTGCGTCTGTCGATTCCTCGCCTTGCTCGTTTTCAATACATGTTTCCACATCCGGCCCACCGACCGCGTTAGTATCAGTTTGTTGTATATTTGCTTGTCGAGGAGAAGTGGAGTCCGTTGGACGAGCAGGGCGAAGCGCTTGACTGTGTCGACCGGCTTCATTGGCTTCCTCTTTGCGTGCTCCGTCATTACCCGCTTCAATCCCTGGAATGAGCTGATAGTTTCGCAAGGCTTCACGCAGCGCCTCATTACTATGGAACGCAGGAGCTGTCCTCTTGTTGCGCTGGTACGGCTTTCGGTTGGTCTCAATAAATGCGAGGATATCAGCACTCGGATCAATACGCTCGAAGACCTCAAGTGTCTGCGTTGCCAGCGTCATGTTCCCATTAACCATATGCCGTAGTGCCTTTGCAAACGACTGCAGCGAGCTTTTAGCGACTTGTAATCGAAATTTTTCGTTCTTCATGTAAGTCGACACGAAAATCTCAATGTCCTAAGCGAAAAAAAAGAAATTTTGGGTGATACAGACCAAAAAGAAAAAAAAAGGATCAAGGATAAGCAGAAGCGACGTTGCTCACCTGTACATAGAGATGAAATTTGTCCTTGAGTGCAGCCAAACTACTAGAAATCTGGCTGTCAAGATGAATCATTTCATCCGTAAGCTGTCGAAGCTTTTGTTCAGTCCGTCGCTCCCGCTCGGTGGCTCCAGACCCCGCAGATTGAACAGAGGCTTGCATCTCTGCTACAACTCGCTCAGCATCCACAGTGCATTTTACTTTGTTCTCGGGGACTTTCCCGTCTTGTGACCCTGCTCGAATAACATTGAAGTCACGCAGCTTTCCTTCAAGCTTCTGCCGGAGTTTCAAATGGGTGGATGATTCAAAACACAGAGATGAGTGCACCTTGACAAAGTTTTCTTGGGCCGCAGCGCAGGTTGTCTCGTACTCAATTTTCATTGTTTCGAGACTCAATGCCACTGGTTCGGAAAGTAATGAACGGTATTCCTGTAGATAATCCTCATTAGATTAGAGTATGGAGAGGAACGCGTTGGCCACGAAGACATACCTGGTGAACTTCGAGAAGAAGCTGAACTTCATCTTTGATTGCTTGCCAGCCAAGCGCCATTGAAGCACCTTCGCTGTGAACAAACTTTGCTCCAGGGTGGTTAGGCGATGAAGACCCTATCGAAGACGACGAGAGAGACGAAGTCGATCCAAAGAGATCTGCAGCGGTAGACATGCCACTTCCGCTGTTTCCATGCTCGTAAACTCGGAGCAGCTTGCGGAGATGGTTTGCGTGCCGATCCTCAGTCGATGTGAGCTCCATGATGGCGCCGCTAATCACCCCAACAGTTCTATGCCCCGAGTCTGAAAGCGCTTGAATATGGATTACACGATTGTAGAAAGGATTGTTTGACAGATCTGACCCATTCACATCAACATCAGGCTGCGGCCCAAGCTGCTGAAACGCTTGCTCAATGTCGGCTACGGCAAAAGAGACAATACGGCATTAATGAGCGTGCTTCACCTGAAAAGTTTCCCTCGAGTAAAATACGCACCCAACTCATCGATCGACTGAGCACTTGCTCTCATCTGCTCGACAATCTCTTTGGCACGAGGGAAAATTTTCAAGAAAGCCTTTTGCACTCGTATCAGCACATCCTTCAGATATTCGAGTCGTTGCTCTTCGGTCAACTGGAATGCGTGAAGGTTCTCCTTGATTTCGCGCTCAAAGATTGGTCGCTGCGCGTTCATCACTTCTACGGATTGGACATACTGTTTTTCTGCCACCAACACATCTTCGAGGCAGCCATCCAGCTTGCTTCGCTGGCGGTCTAGAGGGCTCCGGCCAAACGACGACGTAGTGTCCCACATCTTGGTCAGTAGCTGCCCTGCACCGGCACCTGCTTTGTCCTTGGACCCTCCGTCGTCCCAGGACAAGTCATTTGACGAGGCTCCAGTTGCCGGAGCACCCGAGCTATCCAAGGCGCTGCTCGACCCGGCGCTGACCAGACTGGGCGGCGGAGTAGGAGAAGCCGGCCCCGCCGTATGGGAGCTGGGAGCAATTCCCGCGTCCAGTTTCCGCAGCGCCGTCGCAACCTCGGCCGCCTCGGCACACCTACGGTCGTACTTATCCTTGGCCCTGTCCATGGTCGCGGCGATTTGCTGGTACGCCGCGCGCACCTTGGTTCCCTCTGTTTCACCGATCGTCAGCATCCGTAGCTCGGGGCCGCGTCTCCCAGACGCAACGCACCCGCGATGAGTCGCTGGACCTGTGACTCGTGCTGGGTCGCGAACGCCTTGGCGCCGGGCACGACCGCCGTCTGCAAGGTGGCCGCGAAGGCCGCGCGCTCGTTGGCGAGCAGCTCCATCTGCAGCAGCACGGCGCCCCAGCAGCCCGAGAGGCGCGCCGCCCAGTCCTCGGCCGCCGCGCCCCTGCCAACCCCACCGTGTCACGAGACCAAGCTGTAGGTGAATAGAGAGATATAGAGAGGGCGCACGCACCGCGCGGTCTTGAGCAGCGCGAGCGCGTACTGCTGCTCGGCGGCCGCGCGCGCGGCCAGCAGGCTAGAGACCGCGTGGCAGAGCTGCGCGCCGCCCTTGGCCTTCTGGCAGACCTGCGCGAACGCCTCGTACAGCTCCAGCGAGTAGCTCAGCCCGCCCGCGCTGCTGGCCCGGCGCCTGCGCGGGCTCCCGCCGCCCGTGGAGCTCGCGGCGCTCGCCACGCTGCCGCAGCTCTCGGCGCGCTCCAGCGGCGGCTGCGACGTCGGCGCTGCGAGTCAGGCGAGCGGTCAGCGGTCAGCGGTCAGTGAGCAGCAGGGAGCGGCAAGCAGGCGCACTCATCGGTTGCTCGGGACCGGCAGGATCCTGCTTGCAGCATGAGAACGAGCGCATAGCAGTAATTATTTTGGAGGCACCGAAATGTCTACTTTCGTACAACAGTCAAGACACATTGGTATTCGTTTCTGCAGGAGGGCGTGCGAGTAAAAAATGTCGGAGGGAGCGCGCGCGAGCCTTGGTCCAGTCATTCCGAATGGCCACCGCCTCTATGGGCATGGGTCGCTGGGGCGCAAAGCTGAATTCCGCAGGCTCTGCCGCTTCAACCGAGTCAGCCAGTCCGCTGTTCCCCGCCCCCGCCCGCCGCCATGTCGTTCGCTGACCTGACCTCGAGCCAGAAGGACGAGCTCGCCGCCTCGCTGGCCGTGCTCGCGCTCTACGACGCGCAGGTCGACATCTCGGCCGACAACCTCTCGGCCGCGCTCTCGGCCTCCAACGTCAAGGTCGCCGCCTACGTGCCGCAGCTCTTCGCCGACCTGCTGGGCCGCGGCCTCGACGTCGAGAAGTTCCTCGCCGGCCCCTCGGCTGGTGCGTTCGCTCGCTTCCTTCGTTCCCTCCTAGCGCCGCCACTAACGAACCCTTCACATGATGATTCTTGTAACCAGGTGCCGCCCCGGCTGCTGGCGCTGCTCCGGCTGGCGCTGCTGCCGCCGCTCCCGCCGTTGAGGAGAAGGAGGAGGAGGAGGAGGCCGACCTCGGTGGTGGCATGGACATGTTCGGCGGCGGCTCGGACTACTAAGCGCGCCACCGCCTCCGCCTCCGCCTGACGCCGGCGTCGCGAGCGCCAAGTCGAGCGGGAGCTGATCCAGACTAGCGCGTTGCGCCCTAAGCGAATACAATGGCTGCTCTGGAGCGGAACCCACTTCGGTCGTCTACCCCTCCCTACTCATCGGTGCAGCATGCGCAGCCGCGGGTCGTTGTGCAGCCGCTTGTCCATCTCGGCGTACTTTTGCAGCGCAGTCTCCTCGTGGCTTGCCAGCCGCTGCTCCAGAATCTGGATGCGGAACATGGTCTCGCTGCAGAACCGCTCGAACTCCTCGTCCGTGCCCTGGTCGTGCTCGCGCTGGCTGCGTTGGAACGCGGCCTGGCGTTTCGCCAGCAGCGCGTTCTCCTTATCCAGCCGGCCCTGGATGATGTTGGCGCGCTCCAGCAGGCGCTCCTTCAGGTTCCGCAGGCACATCTCGCGTACTGCCATGGCCTCGTCCTTGCTCAGGTCTCCGGTCGCGTGGATGCTCTGCAGGTACGGGCTCAGATAATCCACCTCGGTCTTCGCCTGCACCAGCAAAGAGTTTCGTCAGACTCGAGCCCACGCTGGAGACTTCTCACAAAACAACGAACCTTGTCCTGTTCCTTGGTGTCTTCCTTGTGATTGGTCTTCGATTCGTCATCGTTGGCGTCAAACAGACTGGTTTCGAGTGTGATGGCCATCTCCTCTCGCTTCCGCAGCTTGAGGATATCCTGTGTCTCAATATCCGAGTGTCGGACTGCTGTGTAGCAATCCTTTTCCATCTGCAGCCGTGCCATCCGCCACATCATCGTCAGTGCTGCGACCTACACCAACATGAAGATGCTTAAGTACCTGGATAGAAGTCCGAAGGTCGTCCTCTAGTATGGATGCTTTGGGTTTCTTGGTATTCGGATCCGCCATCACGACATCGACAGGAGTGTTTGGCGCCTTGTGGTATGTCCTCGAGCCCGCCGTGATTTTCCCGGTCGCGTAGTGATAGTTGACGCGGATGAACCCTTCCTGAATATTGTACGTCCGCTTCCGTTGATTCTCGTCGGCCAATACTAGATGATTGCGCGCAAACTTCTCCTTCATCTTCTTTATTGCGATCTCCCCGGCAGAACCTCCAGGCAGGACGTACGGGTTTTTAGAGTCGACTTCGTCTTTCTCGGTGGCAAGGACTGCCTGACGGTAGACAAGAAAGTCGTCTCGGCCGTCGTAGTGCTCGGTGGTGCGTTTCTGAATATCTTCTTCCCGCTTGACAAGACCATCAGGGCGTGCACTCTTGTAAAACTGGAGTTCTCGGCGGTACCCAATCCACTCCGTGCGCGACTTTAGTGCTTCTGGGAGGCGCCCAGGGGCGAAGTGCTCCTCAAACTTCCCCTCAAACGGAAATCGCTTGCGAAACTCGAGTTTGTCCTTGCGATTCTTGAAATACTCGCGGATTTCGACTGGGAGTGTGCAATGATCATCGCGGAAAAGCGTAATTCGCGCTACGAGTCCTTGATCATGATAATGCTCGGCAAATTCTTCAATCTTTGCTCGGTGAAAAAGTGTTACGCGCTGGGAGTCACCTACAAACTGTTTCTTGAACATTGCGCGGTCGATTTCCAACTTGACCACCCACGAAGGGGGGATGTCCAAAACAAGACTTTCTTCATCAGAATCGCCTTCCCCTTGGTTATCACCCTCAGAATTGAGCTCTGCAAGATCCAGACTATCCTTTGCATCTGCTCCAGCATCTTTTGCTGCCTTGCGTTCTGCTGGGGACAGGAAAACAAACTCCCAGTCGGACGCGTTCGCCAAGTCGAAAAGTGTGAGATACAAAGGGTGAGACTGCATATTGACCCAGTAGTTTTCGTGACTCCACACTGCCTCAATGGCTGTGTACGGCGCCTCTCGAATTAAGTACTTCCTCCCTGACGTCGGCTCAAGAAAGAAGTGCTCAGGAACGTCTCGTTTTCCTGCACGTACCAGTACCCACGAATGGACTCGTTTCCCTTCGAGTGGGTCATCATCGTCGTCGTCAGTAGCGACAAAGGTTTCGTATGCGCGACTGCCCTTGCTTTTTGCGTCTTGGTGTGCTTGTTCTTTCTGCTTTTCCAGGTACTTGCTAGTGAACTTGGACCGACTCACCAAGGCCACGCTTTCTATCTCGTCGCTGTTGCGGTCCTGACTGCTGCTGCTCGACGCTGATGACTCGGCTTCTTGAGCCTTCCAGAACGCTTCTTCAACCGGGAGTGTCGGGAGTGGCGACTTGGTTTGGTCCATGAGGCAGATCCAGCGTGGAGCAATACCGTTGACCACAAACGCGTCGTACCCCGCTCCAATGAGGAACGAGGCCAGCAGCGTGGCCATGTCAAAGCAGTCGCCCGCCCTCCATTTGAGTGTGAAGGAAGGGGACGGCAGGCACGCCGGGGGCTTCGTCGGGTTCTCGAGCGGCTCGTACTCGATGGCGCCCGATAGGAACCTGGCCAGCGCGTGGCAGTCGTAGAGCTCTCGCTGGGGCAGCAGCGTCGGGCGGATGGTCGTGCAGACGAACTTGGGGATGCCCTTCTCGTTGGGCGGGTCGAGGAGCAGCGGCCGCCGGCGCGGGAAGAGGCTCTCGAACTGCCGCCGGAAGCCGGCGATGTACTCGAGGCAGAGCAGCTCCTTGAGCGAGTTGGCCTCGTAGGAAGCCGCTGCGTCCTCCACCGAGTCGTCCTCCAGCCGCCGCTGCTTGGTGCACACGACGCCCGCGTGCGTGAACTGCCGCGCGGCCACTGCCGCCTCCTCGTCCGACCGCCGCAGCACGTCGCGCCGGCCCTCCAGGCTGTTGTCGCCCTCGCTCTCGCCGCCGTCGGCCCTGGCGTCCGCGGCCTTGGCATCCGCCGCGCGGTCCAGCATCCTGGCGCGCTTATAGCTCTTTCGCCACTTGGTGCAGGAGGCCGAAGGCAACCGCCGCCCGCCCAGTCGGCCGCAACCGCTGCCCATCGAAACGGCGGCGCGCCACTCCGGCCCGACAGGCGGGTGGGGCCTCTCTTAAGTGAAGGAGCGAGGCTGACGGAGCTCCGGCCGAAAGACCGGCCGCCTAGCCCACATGCAGTCTCCAAGCACTCACGGGCCCCCGCAGCCGGCGGCGGGAGCTCGAGACGGCGATGGCGTGGCCTTCCTCGGCTCGCGAGGGCCGAGACCCTCGCCCAAGAAGAGCCCGGTGCGGCTGGCGCGGCTCAAGATGCTGCAGTCAGCGATCAACACGCGGAACTGCGACGTCCGGGACCGGTCGGGCGGCAGCGACGATGCTGGGAGCCCACGGTCGGAGCTACGAGTGCAGGAACTCAATGGGTCGGTTGAGGAGATGGCGGCCATGATGGGGCCGCTGGGGGGCTTGACGGGGGCGAAAGACGGCGAGCCCGCTTCGAAACACCGTCGATTGAACCCTCGAGCTGGAGACAGCAGCGTCATCATTGAAGACAGAGGATGCTATCGCTTGAGCGACCGCATCGGCTCGTACTACACATTGTCAGCTCGAACGTTGACGCTTGATCATATCTCGAGCATAACCAAGCGAGAGCTGCAGTCTCCAGTCAAGTCAACAAAGGCTCTGGCGGGTTCCCCGTCGTCACGAGCGGTATGCCCTGCTCTTGAGCGTTCGCTTACTGGGGCTGGGTTCATATATCCTGCTAGTAGCTCGTCAATCGATGGCGATGACGAACAACGCTTTTCTAGAGATGGTACTCCCCAGGAACCGCTTAGCGTTTACGTTGATGGATCGAGGGCATTTGCTCGCCATTTGGAAAACAGCCAAGGCATCTTTCGATCTCCGTCGCCTACTCGACCAATCAAGCAAAGGTCAGCTGCGACTGCGGTTAAACAAGCTCGGACGCAGTTTACCCTCGATATCGACGAGCCTAGAGCCTCTTCATCTTCCGCACAACTTCGCCTGCAGCTTGACCCTGTTGAGCCATCGCCGCGTGCATTTGAAGTCGAGAAGAAGAGATATATGAATACCATGGAGACGTATTGGCAACAAGTCGATCGATATGCCGCTGTTGCCCGCACAACACCAATGCAGTTGGAGAAGCCTCACCGTATCCTTCGTCGATTGCAGATTCCACAGCCTGGCGGCTTGAGTCAACATGAACTGCGGGAGTTTGACGAGCGAAGCGAGACATTGATTGCTGATATATTTCAAGATGTGTATGCAGACTACTATGAGGCTATAGCCCGAGCAATGCTAGCGTACGATCTTCGGGATGAAAACGCATGTCTGAAAATGAAGATCTATCCCCCGTATTTGCGAGCAACACAGAAGTGGTGGATGGACGCAGCCTACCAGTCACGCGCTTGGAGGGTCCATCGACAAACTGGCGTTGACCACCAGCGCATTGAGGCAGCAAAGTTCTATCTGCAGCAGAGCCTGTATGCAACCAATGTTGTCACGTACGCTCTCCAAGAGCAATGGAACCGTGATTGCCCTCCCAGTGAATGGGATGTAGCACCATCTCGAGCAGAATCTGCGTTTGCACGCGTTCTTTTCGTTGACTTCATGTCTGAGAGCTTCTTAGCAGGTCAACCTCGCACGATTAGTCATTTTGTTGATGTCATGGCACGGCGAGCAGAGCTGGTTAAGGATTGCCTCAAGACTTGCTGGGTGCCAGCTGCAGCTAACCTAGTCAATGACTGTATTGGACAGCTTCGGGCTTCCAACAAAACAAGAAAAAGTGGACTTGCTCAAGCACCATTTCTTCCTAAATCAGGGTCGCGATCTCCTGCTGCAAGCCCTAAACGACTAGGAGTGAAGGCCCCATCCCAAAGTGAATTGGCTAATGATGTGCCTATTGGTTCTATGAGCATGCGGCTTTACGCAGACGATCCAGAAGCAGTAACCCATATGTCGTTTGTAGGCGTGCTAGATGCTGCATCGGTACTCATGGCGCGCAACTTGCGTGTGTCTATCGAGCGGTCAGTGAGTGAATTCGTTCAGTTTTTTCAGCGGTTTTCAAGTCCTTTGTTCTTTGGTGAGGCTGCGCTGCTGTTGGCAGTTGGATGCTACGAAACCAATGAAGTCGGTGAGAACTTTGTTATTGAACCATCATTGCATGAATTGCGGGAGAAACTACTTTCGTGCGTCACTCTGATTGTAGAAGCGTCACATCACTTTCCTCGTATTGACCCGCTCACAAAGGTTCCGTCTAAATTCCGAAGCTCGGGTGTCATTGGCCCCAGCACCATGACACTTGACGATAACTATATTCAGCACTCAAGCAAGGTTCTTGCCACACTTTTGCACGAACATCTAGCCGAACCGCTGGGGCTCTTGTCACTTTTGAAGCCGTACGCATTTTTACTGAATGGGGAATATGAAGCGAAGATTAAACCGTTTCTTACTGCACGTGACGATAGCCTTGCTGGGTCGGAAACGGCCGAGGACACTATTGAATTGCTAGAAATGTTTAGGCAAGAGATCACGTCTCTTAAAACTTGGGAACAACAGTTAGCTGCTGATATTGACGAGAAGTATAGCTTCAAGCTGTTTGCTGTAACCTGCTCGGATGTGAAGCTGAAACTTGTTGCAAAATGTAAGACATTTTCGAGCACAATCCTCGCTAAAGTGTCAACAGATAACGTAAAAGATATGTCGGGAATGATCTCAGAGTATGAGAGCATTGGCGCAAAACTTGTAGCTGAGCCACTTGATTCGTTTGAGCTTAAAACACTAGATGCTTTCTATATTAAGAGCATAGAAATGATTGATGTGCTCAAGAGCCGGCTGTACGAAAACGTTTGTCGACGTGTTCAGTTTCTCAAAGACTACGACTATCAGATGTCCAGGGAAGAGATTCAATTATTCTTCAACACATTTCGATGGCCAGAGAATATTAAAGGGTTCCAAAGAAAGAGTATGGAGCTTCAAACCAAGCGCCAGCACGAGCTCGAACTTATTGTGGAAGGTCGTCAAGAGCAACTCACTAGTCAAATGGCAAGTCTGCAGCGCCGAATTGAAAAAATGAGAGACTATGCGAACCTTGCAGACACGGATAGTATTCTCAAACGTATTGAAGCTGCTCGTAAAGCTCTCGAGGACGCTGAGACAGAGGCTGACGCTATCAAAGAGCAGGAGGTAACGCTTGGAAAGGAACTTTCCAATAACCAGACATCGCTTGATGCACTATACGAGATGTTAAACCCGATCGAGAAACTGTGGGCAACGATTGCGCAGACTATGGAAAAGATCACTTTCAGCCGCGAATCACCACTTACTGCAGTTTCTGCCGAAGACATTGAACGTGATTGCGACCAATTTCGCCGAACCATCGTCAAGATTGTCAAAGAATGCGAGAAGAACACCGATGTTTATGCTGTTGCAATCACCGTCGCACAGGAAGTCAAGAAGACGCTGGATGAGATGCTAGATAGCTTTATTCCACTGATGGCGCTCGTATGCACTCCTGGGATTCGAGACCGCCACTGGGAGGAGATCGAGAGAATCACTGGTATTGAAGTGCAAGTTAGCGAAGGTACTAACATGAACCAGCTCATTGGCTTAGGTTTGCAAAGGTTCACTGCGGCTATTGAGGAGACCTGTGTGAGTGCATCGAAAGAGTACTCACTTGAAAAGGCATTGGACAAAATGGAATCTGAGTGGGTTGGCGTCAAGTTTGGAACAAAAGAATACAGAACAACAGGAACGTCTATTTTGTGTTCAACGGACGAAATACAGCAAATCATCGACGATCAAATCGTCAAAACACAATCTATGCGAGGTAGCCGATACAACAAACCATACTTTGAGCGGATCAGTCGATGGGAGAAGTTGCTCATTTGCATTCAAGATATCATGGATAACTGGATCAAAGTGCAGTCGACATGGCTTTATCTTGAGCCCATTTTCAGCTCCGATGACATCATGCGTCAGATGCCTACAGAAGGCGCACTCTTTCGCAAAGTCGATGCAACTTGGCGCCGAAATATGCAGGAAACCGTTGCAACTCCTGCGGTTCTAAAGGTTGCTGAGCGAGAAGACTTACTCCCGAGCCTTCAGCAGTCCAATACAGACCTGGAAACAATCCAAAAAGGTCTAAATGATTATCTAGAGACTAAGCGACTTTACTTCCCTCGATTTTTCTTCTTGTCTAACGATGAGCTGCTTGAGATCCTGGCAGAAACAAAGGATCCTTTACGTGTTCAACCACATCTGAAAAAGGCGTTCGATGGTATCTCACAACTCGAATTCCAAGAGAATTTGGACATTACCGCGATGCTCAGCCCCGAGAACGAGAAAGTCCCGTTCCCCTATGCGAAGATCCAGCAGAACTTGATTAATCCGAACAACTCTGGTGGTAACGTCGAGGTTTGGCTAGAAGAGGTGGAGATGACAATGCGCAAAAGCGTGGCGTTCCATGTAGACGCCTCCATTGTTGACTATCCGACCAAAGATCGTCTTCAATGGGTTCAGCAGTGGCCTGGACAAGTTGTACTGGCAGTAAATCAGACCATGTGGACTTCACAAAGTGAGCAGGCTTTGAGTAACAACAGGGACCCTAACGCAATGCACAATTATCTCCAGTTGCTGCGCACCGAGCTGACCCGAACTGTCGAGCTTGTGCGCGGAGAGTTACCGAAGTTGATTCGCATCACGCTTGGTGCTCTTGTCGTCATGGATGTGCACAATCGTGATACGATAGCTGAGTTAGTGGAGCTAAGCATTACGAGCAAAACTGACTTTGACTGGCTGGCTCAGCTACGGTACTATTGGGTCCAAGGTGGCGTATCTGCAACTACCGGAAAGCCGCATTCTCTCGAGTGTCGGATGATCAACAATCTTCAGCACTACGCATTTGAGTATCTCGGCAACAGCATGCGTCTTGTTATCACGCCACTTACTGACCGATGCTATCGAACATTGATGGGAGCGATCCATCTTAACTTGGGAGGGGCCCCAGAAGGACCGGCAGGAACAGGCAAGACGGAGACAACGAAGGATCTTGCGAAGGCGATTGCAATTCAATGTGTCGTTACGAACTGCTCTGACGGTCTTGACTACTTGGCAATGGGCAAGTTTTTCAAAGGTCTTGCAAGTTCAGGAGCGTGGGCATGCTTTGACGAATTCAACCGCATTCAGCTTGAGGTGTTGTCGGTGATTGCGCAGCAAATTCTTTGCATCCAGCTTGCCAAAGCTCAACACTTACCGAACTTTATCTTTGAGGGAACGGACTTGCGCCTGAATCCGACGTGCTGTCCCTTCATCACAATGAACCCTGGTTATGCTGGCCGCGCTGAGCTTCCCGACAACCTCAAGGTGTTGTTTCGCACCGTTGCAATGATGGTGCCTGACTACGCTATGATAGCCGAAATCATGCTGTACTCCTACGGCTATATGGATGCGAGCGCATTATCCAAGAAGATCACCACAACGTATACTCTGTGTTCAGAGCAGCTATCGTCTCAGTCTCATTATGACTATGGTATGCGAGCTGTTATGGCAGTGCTCCGCGCTGCAGGCAACCTGAAACGTGCAGAGGGACACTTGCGCGAAGACACACTAGTGCTGCGATCGATCATCGACGTGAACTTGCCTAAGTTCCTGTCCCCTGACGTACCGCTTTTCAACGGCATCGTTTCTGATCTCTTTCCTGGTGTTACAATTGATCCTCCAGACCGCTCTGATATGCTTCAATCAATAAATTATGTGTGCAAAAAGCTGAATCTTCAGCCTATCCCGAACTTTGTGGAAAAAGTCATCCAGATATATGAGATGATGATCGTTCGACATGGTTTTATGATCGTCGGAATGCCGTTCTCGGGAAAGACATGCTCGTGGAGAGTCCTCAGCGAAGTACTAGCCCACCTTCACGACCTCTTCCCGAGTGACTCTCGATACACCAATGTGCAAGTGGCCGTGATTAACCCGAAATCAGTGACAATGGGTCAACTGTACGGTCAGTTTGATGCGGTTTCACACGAGTGGAACGACGGTGTGCTAGCCATCAACTACCGTAATCTGGCAAACAACCCGTCACCAGACCGAAAATGGCTGCTGTTTGATGGACCCGTCGATGCCGTCTGGATTGAAAATATGAACACCGTGCTGGACGATAACCGGAAGTTGTGTCTTATGAGCGGTGAAATTATTGCAATGAGCGCTGTGATGAGTATGATGTTTGAGCCGATGGATTTACTAGTAGCTTCTCCAGCGACAGTCTCACGCTGCGGCATGATCTACATGGAGCCGGAGCAGCTTGGATGGATGCCAATCTTAGATTCATGGTTGGATTCTATTACGGTTGATCCTGATATCCCCACTTGCGATCAACCAGGCCCTTTCGAGATAAATGCTGAGCAACGCACACTGATATCTTTTCTTTTTTCATGGCTGGTCGAACCTTGTATAGCCTTTGTAAGAAAGGAATTAGTCGAGATGTCACCGACTGTTGATACTAACCTTGTTCAGAGTCTTATCAATATTTTGGAGGCTCAAATGTGCCTACTTCCCCGAGATGCTACGTCAAAGAAGAAAGCCTGTATCGAGTCGTCTTTTTTGTTTGCACTGACGTGGTCGGTTGGCGATAGTATTAATGCAGATGGAAAAACACGTTTTTGCGAGTTCCTGCGAGCCATTATGGAAAATATCCAAGTACTAGAAACCAAATACGTTACTGTGAGTCGTGCACTTCAAGTTCGAAAGTGGTCGAAGCCAGCGTTTGATGACGGCAAAAATACTTACACTTTCTCAATGCCCGTGCCGGCAAAGGGCAATTTCCATGACTTCTACTTTAACATTGAGGAGAACAAATGGTTCCGCTGGGAAGAAATGCTCAAAGAATACACGATCCAGCCAAACACTCCATTCACACAAATCGTGGTGCCAACAATATTTACTGCTCAGCTCGAATTTCTTGTAAAGCTTCTCGCCACCAACAAACGTAAGGTGCTTGTTTGTGGTCCAACAGGAACAGGCAAATCATGTTACATGTCGTCCATTTTGAATGAGGCGTTACCACAAGATAAATATTCGGTGATTATGCTTTCCTTCTCTGCTAAAACATCAGCAAACATGACTCAAAACATTATTGACGGCAAGTTGGACAAAAGAAGAAAAGGCGTGTTTGGCCCACCGATGGGAAAAGACGCCCTAGTTTTTGTAGATGACCTCAATATGCCGCTCGTGGAGACCTATGGTGCCCAGCCACCTATTGAATTAGTTCGCCAGCTTGTAGATAGTGACGGATACTATGACCTGAAAGAGATGTCGTGGCGAAAAATAGTTGATACCATAGTGTTGGCTGCAATGGGACCTCCCGGCGGGGGACGAAACCATGTAACTCCTCGGCTGCTGCGTCATTTTAACTTATTGTGTTTCTCGGAGTTTGATGACGGAACGCTCACGCGGATTTTCACAACAATTCTGAATTGGTATTTCACGTCAAATCCATTTGCCTCAGAGGTAAAAAAACTGTCAGATGCTGTTGTGTCAGCAACTCTTGAGTTGTACCAGTCCGCAGTAAAGTCGCTTCTTCCAACACCAAAGAAGTCTCACTACACCTTTAACTTGCGAGACTTTTCGCGCGTAGTGCAAGGTATTATGCTCGTAATGCCTAGTGACCAGTTTACCGCCACTAGTCTCGTGAAGTTATGGGCTCACGAATCACTCCGTGTGATTGGAGACCGACTTGTGGATGATGAAGATCGTGAGTGGTTTAATGAGGCGCAAAAGAAAATCATCATTAAGAACTTTGCAGCCAATTTCGACAAAGTGTTTGCAACTCT
>JAASGX010000328.1:0-26602 GCA_023334415.1 Phytopythium chamaehyphon | reverse complement strand
GAGCTGCTCTTCGCCAGTCCCAGCACTCGAAGCACTCTCAGTCGGCAATTTGCAAGATGGAGTCCAAGCGGCCGCACTTCCCGGCTCACGACCCAGGGCCTCACCCACAAGCACAAGCACCCGGAAGCTCTCGACGACGACCGGGAGCAACGCTGCACGTCACGATTCGGTCTTTCCAGATCGCAGTCGCGGCAGCATCCAGTCTGTGAAGCCTGAATATTCTCGATTTCGCGTTCAGCTGGTCCGGCATCCCTTGCACTGTTTGACCACCACAACCGTAAACAACTAGCGTTGTTCTGCAAGGCTTTTGTCACCCAGCGAGACGCGGACTCAGGAAGAAGGCTTCACAAGCAGGCGACGGGCGTTTAGCCATGGTGCTAGCGATTGAGGAAGAGCGAGACGGAGACGAGACGAGACGACCCCCTAACCGGATACACGTGATTATACCGTGTGCGGAAAGATCCGCCGGCGTGCTTTGTTGCGCGCTGGCTGAGGTTCCTAGCCAAACACGTCCCGGGACACGTGCCCATCAACCTGTTTCACAGAGATGCCAGTATGGAAGTTCCTGCATGTGTAGGCCTTCATGGGAGACTTCCTGCATTCAGTTATAGGACCCCGCCTGCATGCTGTAGGACCCTCGTAGGAGACTTCCTGCGTTAAGTTGTAGGACCCCGTATGAAACACCGGTTACAGCGGAAATAGTTATTTTCACTCGGAAACGGGTCCAAAGCGTTCGATGCCGAGATGGAGCAGAGCCTGCAAGGTTGATCTCTCCCATATGGTCCTATTTTCACTCGGAAACGGGTCCAACGCGTTAGAAGCCGAGATGGAGCAGCGTCTGCAAGGTTGATCTCTCCCATATTGCGCTAACCAAGACCCAGGGATACTAAACGATGTGGGTTTCTTGTGGTTTCCAGGCACACGCGATGAGGTTGCAGCACTCAAAGATCTGCTGCAGGTGAGGCCCGGAAAAGTTCATGCCAATGGGAAGAATGCTCGTGCTGACCATGGTGAATGACCAACCGCAGAATATGCTCCAGCTTGATGGCATTGGCGACGACGGCGACATAGATTTTGATTTTACGAGCAAGACGGAGCGGTTGCGATTTCCAGATTCAACTGGGTCAAGCGATGGATATTCATCAATGTCAATGAGTGGAGAACGAGCACCTTCAGTGCCAAAACATAGCTGCGAGCTAATCGCTCCAATCAGAAACTGGGAGCCTCCAACATATTGCGACCGGACTTCAGCCCTGAATGCCAATTTGACTCGAATGGCAAGGAAGCGAGAGGGCATTAGACCGAGTCCTTCTGCTACCATGGGCGAAGTGGCAATGTTCCAAACTAATGATGCACTTGCCAGGCCAAAGACAATGGTGAATACCAGTGAAGCCGACGAGTGCGACGTATCTAATCCTTATCATTGGCCTCCAAGCTATGTCAGCAGAAAGTCTGTCGCGATTCTGCGGGAAAGTGGCCGCTTTGAACCAAATTTCCAGGATCGAATGGAGAATTTTCAGCAAAAGGCTAGACGAAAGAAAGAGGAGCTGCGGCAGCGCGCAGCAGCAGCGGAGCAGAGTAGTGTGCATCCCACACCACAAATCAACCAGGTACTTCGTTTTGACTTTTCATCATTTTACCGCCTTCTCGCTAAACTAACACGCATTGCTTTTGTAGAGCTCCAAGAGACTACGACGGAATTTGTCGCATTTGTTTGCTTGGCAAAACCACAAAGAGATCAAGCTAACGCGGTTGCGAGCCGCTGAAATGACCAAGGAGACAGAGGAGTACGATGCAAAGGCTGTCATCAAGGTTCGATCCAAACGGTCACAGCATTTTCTGCAGGACGAAATGGCTCAGTGCTGCGTTGAAGAGCGCCTACAACTTCTTGGGTTGATATATCAGCAGCAGAAGGAGGGAAAGATTCAGGCACTCCAAAAGCAAGCTGAGCGGGCTGCTGGGCCTCGTCTTGCTCCGCATACTCTCAATTTGGCTCGAAGCGATGACCGACCTACATTCGAGCGGCTGCACAAGCAGCACCAACGTTCAAGCGCTCTAAAGTCTCTACAATGCGACGCGGAAGTCGAGTCACCGTTGCACAAGCTCCCTAGGCATGACCACGAGCAGACTGTAAAGCGGTTATACACGAAGGCTGCCCAGTACAAGCAAAAGCAAATGGAGCGAAGAGACGAGCAATCTGCCCAGATAGCAGGGATGCAGGTACGTATCGAGTGTGCACGAATGCCCGTAATTCCTTGATCTGATCAGCTTTGGCTAACACATTGCAGCGAACACCCAAGCTGAGCGCGCGAAGCCAGAGGCTTGCGTCGAAAAAGCGGAAAGAGTCTACCAGCGGCGCACCTACCGTTCGACTGTGCCGTTGCTGCCATCACCCACAAGGCGCCAGTTCCCAGGCAGCCAAGCATAGCGCCAGCCAAGTCGACCAACGATCAGCTGCCGCAATCTACGACAAGCACGTCCGCTGGCAGCAGCAGCGAGAGGCGCGGCGCCTGGTCGAGAGGCAGCGCAGCGACGAGCTCGAGCTCGAGGCGTGTACGTTCCGGAACCCGCTGTACCGGTCGGCGTGGGGCCCAGCGGATCCCCACGCCCGCGCCTCTGCCTCTACCTCCGCCCCCGCCCCACCAGGCAACGACGCCTTCTACCGCCGGTCGGTCGCGTGGGCGGCCGAGCGCGAGCGCGCCCTCGATGCCGAGAAGCAGCTCTGGCTGGAGCTCGAGCGCCTGCGCTGCCCGTTCAAGCCCCCGGCCCCTGCCCGTCCGGCCCCGGCCCCGGCCCCGGCCGCAGCCCCAGCCCCAGCCGCCGCGTCGCCCCGGCGCCTGGCCAGGAGCCAGCCGGCCCCGGCCGCGCGCGGGAATGTCTACCTGGCGCGGTACTCGGCCGCCGACCTGGAGGCGCTGGCTGGCATCGGCGTCAGCATGAGCGCCGAGTTCGCCGGGCGGTAGCTTGGCCTGAGTATAGCATTGAATCCGCCATACAACTTCGATGGCTCCCTGGTAGCCCTTTTGATCCCTCGTTTCTATTCGATCTAGCAGGTGAATCGGAAATAGGAGGTGGGAGGGGGTGTTTCTCCCCCAACGGCTCGAGTCGGCGAGCCGCAGCGCCATTTGCAAACTCGCCGCTTGCCGCCCACGTCGCCTGCGGTCCGGAGCCCCCGGATCCAAACGGCGCGGTCGGTTTAAAGCGCCCGCGAGCGAGCGAGCGAGTCAGCAGGCGTCTGGCTTGTCCGTCGGCCTCACAGTCGGCCTCACAGTCGGCCTCACAGTCGGCGCCTCGCCTGTAGAAAGCGAGAGAGAGAGGGAGACAGGCGGCCGAAGGAGAAAGGACCAACCAAGGCCCATGGCGTCGACGCAGTTCTCGTACTCGAGCGCACGGCTGCGGCGCGTCAAGTACCTGCAGTTCGGCGTGTTCAGCCCCGAGGAGGTGCGCGCCATGTCGGTGACCAAGCAGACCAAGGTGAACGACCGCATCGTGCCCGACGGCATCACGCGGCCCGAGACGTACCTGAACGGACACCCGGTCATCGGCGGCATTGGAGACCCGCGCATGGGCACGTGCGACTTCCGCGCGCGCTGCAAGACCTGCGACTGCACCTACAGCGGCAGCGGCGGCAAGGTCAACGACTGCCCTGGCCACTTCGGCCACATCGAGCTCGCCAGACCCATGTACCACATGGGCTTCATCAAGGAGGTGCTCAAGATCCTGCGCTCCGTCTGCTTCCACTGCTCCAAGGTGCTCAGCGACGAGCGCGACCACCGGTTCCGCTCGGCCATGAAAATCAAGAACGGCAAGCGCCGCCTCAAGGCCGTCTACGAGATCTGCAGCAACAAGAGCATGTGCGAGTACGGAGAGGAGGCCGACATGGAGAAGATGCGCGAGGACCTCAACATCGGCCTGCAGGGAGGCCTCGACAACAAGAACAAGCCCCGCGAGGGCGGCCACGGAGGCTGTGGTGGCCTCCAGCCCAAGTACCGCAAGCAAGGTATCAAGCTCATGGTCGAGTTCCCCGAGCAGATGGAAGACGTGCCTGGTTCTGGCGATCGCAAGCAGAACCTGCCCGCGGCAAAAGTGCTGTCAATCTTCAAGAACATTTCCGACGAGGACTGCTTCGCGCTCGGCCTCGACCCTCGCTGGGCCCGCCCGGACTGGCTCGTCATGACGCTGATGCCCGTACCGCCGCCGCACGTGCGCCCATCCGTCGCCCTCGATGGCATGGCGCGCGGTGAGGACGACCTGACACACAACCTAGCGTCCATCGTGAAGGCGAATTTGGCACTGCTGAACTGCGTCCGCAAAGGCGAGCCGTCCCATATTATCGAGCAATTCGAGCAGCTCCTTCAGTTCCACCTGTCAACCTTCCTCAATAATGAGCAGCCAGGTTTGCCTCAGGCGCAGCAACGGTCGGGCAAACCGCTCAAGACTCTTCGTCAGCGACTCCGCGGCAAGGAAGGCCGTATTCGTGGTAATTTGATGGGCAAGCGTGTTGATTTCTCTGCGCGTACGGTTATCACGGCTGACCCGAACCTCGAGATTGACCAAGTCGGTGTGCCGCGGTCAATCGCGATGAATTTGACGGTCCCGGAGCGCGTGACACCGTTCAACATGGGGTACATGCACCAGCTCATATCAAACGGTCCGTTGGAGCACCCTGGTGCGAAGTACATCATCCGTGAGGATGGAAATCGAATCGATCTTCGGTACATCAAGAACAAGTCGGACTTGGCGCTTAAATGTGGCTGGATTGTGGAGCGTCACCTCCGCGACGACGACTTAGTGCTGTTCAACCGTCAGCCATCGCTCCACAAGATGTCCATCATGGCGCATCGTGTCAAGGTGTTCGATTGGTCGACTTTTCGATTGAACTTGTCCGTCACAGCTCCGTACAATGCCGATTTTGATGGAGACGAGATGAATTTGCACGTACCGCAGTCACTGACTGCTCGTGCCGAGGCCCAGGAGCTGATGATGGTGCACAAGGTGATTATTACGCCGCAGAGCAACCGCCCCGTCATGGGTATTGTGCAGGACTCTCTGCTTGGTGTGCAGAAGTTTACCAAGCGTGATATCTTCGTAGAGAAGGATCTCACGATGAACCTGCTCATGTGGGTGAGCACGTGGGACGGCAAGGTGCCTACTCCTGCGATTCTTGTGCCGCAGAAGGGGAAGCTTGGCAAGTATCGTCCGATCTGGACAGGTAAACAACTGTTCTCGACGATCGTCGCAGAGATTAACTTCACTGGCTTTTCGTCGACACATAACAGCAAGGAGAAGTTCTCGGACCTATCACCGTCCGACTCCCGCGTGATTGTTCAGCGCGGTGAGCTGCTCGCTGGTATAATTGACAAAAAGACGATTGGTTCATCTGCTGGAGGTTTGATTCACACGGTGATGCTCGAGAAGGGTGCGGAGGAAACCAAGTACTTCCTTGGTGCTATTCAGAAGCTCGTGAACAACTGGCTCGTCGTGCGCAGTTTTACCGTTGGGGTCAGTGACACCATTGCCGACGTGAGCACGCTGAAGACGATTGTCGACATCATCACCCAGGCAAAGGTGCAGGTGCACGATCTCGTCGTACGTGGTCAGAAGGGAAAGCTTGAGACACAGCCCGGTCGTACGATGGTCGAGTCCTTCGAGCACTTTGTCAATATCGTGCTGAACACAGCTCGTGACCAGGCTGGTCGCGAAGCGCAGGGCAGTCTTGACGAGACGAACAACATTAAGGCGACGGTGACGTCAGGCTCCAAGGGCTCTTTCATCAACATTTCGCAGATTATTGCTTGTGTGGGTCAGCAGAACGTCGAAGGTAAGCGAATTCCGTATGGATTCAACCATCGCACGCTGCCGCATTACGGCAAGGACGATCTTGGTCCTGAGAGTCGAGGCTTCGTTGAAAATTCGTATCTGAAGGGTCTGACTCCGCAAGAATTCTTCTTCCACGCCATGGGTGGTCGTGAAGGTCTTATCGATACGGCCGTGAAGACAGCCGAAACTGGTTATATTCAGCGGCGACTTGTGAAGGCAATGGAGTCAGTCATGACGCGGTATGATGGTACTGTCCGTAATGCACAGGGTGAGATTATTCAGTTCCTGTACGGTGAGGACGGCATGGATGCTGTCTGGGTTGAGAAGCAGCGTTTCGAGTCGCACAAACTGAACAAGCGAGAGTTCGAAAACAAATACATGTTCGACACGGGAAGCGAGCTCCTTGGGTGCGTCCCGAACGCCCCCGAGCAGTTGTACCTTGAGCCTGACATTATTAAAGACATTCGATCGAACCAGCAGACGCAGCAGTTGCTGCGGGAAGAGATTGCGCAGTTGCAGAAGGACCGTGTGAACCTTCGTGTGATTTTGGCAAGTCGTGGCCAGGGCCAGGAGTCCGATAACGCTGCCCAGATCCCTGTCAACATTCGCCGATTGCTGCAGAATGCCCAGCAGCTATTTAGTATCGACATGGAGAAGCCTTCAAGTCTTCACCCGTCACGTATCATTGAGGGCGTGAAGGAGCTATGTAAGAAGATCATTGTTGTGCAGGGCGACGACAGACTGAGTATTGAGGCTCAGGAGAACGCGACACTGTTCTTCCAGATTCTGTTGCGGTCAACGCTTGCGTCCAAGTGTGTGACCCTGGAGCATAGACTGACAGAAACTGCCTTCGAGTGGCTTATTGGTGAGATCGAGTCGAAGTTCACAAGTGCGCTCGTCTCTGCTGGTGAGATGGCGGGTGTCGTGGGAGCACAGTCAATTGGTGAGCCGGCAACGCAGATGACGTTGAACACGTTCCACTACGCCGGTGTGTCGGCTAAGAACGTTACGCTTGGTGTGCCGCGTCTGAAGGAGATTATGAACATTGCCAAGGATGTGCGAACGCCATCGCTTCGTATCTTCCTGACGCCAGACTGCGCCCACGATGCCGATAAGGCTAAGTTCATTCAGTCGCAGCTCGAGTACACAACGTTGGCAGACGTGACTGCGAACACTTCGATTTACTACGACCCCGATCCGATGAACACGGTGGTGGAAGAGGACCAGGAGTTCGTGTCTACGTATTACGAGATGCCTGACGAAGATACCCCGATGGCTCGGTCACCGTGGCTCCTGCGTATTGAGCTGAACCGCGAGATGATGGCCGACAAGAAGCTCACGATGAGCGAAATTGCTGCGCAGATCGAGACGGAGTACGGGCAGGACCTCTCGTGTATCTTCACGGATGACAACGCAGACCGCCTTGTGTTGCGGATTCGCATCATGAGCGATGAGGAAGAGAAGCTACAGCGCCAGGGCGACACTGCTGTCGGCCAGGAAGATGACACGTTCTTGAAGCGAGTGGAGCAGAACATGCTTACGCAGATGAAGCTCCGTGGTATTCAGGGCATCAAGAAGGTGTACATTCGTGAGGGCCCGTCGACGCATTGGTTCGACGATGTTGGTTTCAAGATGATGAACGAGTGGATGCTCGATACGGACGGAACAAACCTGCTGGATGTGCTGTGTTACCCACAGGTAGATGCTACGCGCACCATCTCGAACGACATTGTCGAAATTATCCAGGTTCTCGGTATCGAGGCCGTGCGTCGTGCGCTGCTGAACGAAATCCGCCAGGTCATTTCGTTTGACGGTGCCTACGTGAATTACCGTCATTTGGCGTGCCTGTGTGATGTGATGACATTCCGTGGCCACTTGATGGCTATCACACGTCACGGTATCAATCGCGATGACTCTGGCCCGCTCGTCCGATGCTCGTTTGAGGAGACTGTCGAGATCCTTATGGATGCCGCCATGTTCTCGGAAGGCGACCCGCTTACAGGTGTGTCGGAGAACGTTATGCTCGGCCAACTGGCTCCGCTGGGTACGGGTCTGATGGACATGGTGCTCGACGCCAAGAAGCTCGCGCATGCCATCGAGTACGAGGCATCGGAGATTCAGCAGGTGATGCAGGGGCTCGACAATGAGTGGCGCAGTCCGGACCACGGCCCGGGCACGCCAATGTCGACGCCGTTCGTGTCGACACCTGGCTTCTCGGCTTCGTCGCCGTTCAGTCCCGGAGGTGGCTCGTTCTCGCCTGCGGCTGGTGCGTTCTCGCCAATGGCCAGCCCAGCGTCTCCGGGTTTTATGGCAGCATCACCCGCGCACAGCCCGGCGTCCCCGCTGAGCCCGGCGTCACCTGCGTACAGCCCGATGTCGCCTGCGTACAGCCCGACGTCGCCAGCATACTCGCCGACATCGCCTGCATACAGTCCGACGTCTCCAGCTTACAGTCCGACGTCGCCTGCGTACAGCCCGACTTCGCCCGCGTACAGCCCGACGTCCCCGGCATATTCACCGACCTCGCCTGCATACAGCCCGACGTCCCCGGCTTACTCGCCGACCTCGCCAGCGTACAGCCCGACGTCTCCTGCGTACTCACCGACATCGCCTGCTTACAGTCCGACGTCGCCTGCGTACTCGCCGACATCGCCAGCGTACTCGCCCACGTCGCCAGCGTACAGCCCGACGAGCCCCGCATACAGCCCGACGTCCCCGGCTTACTCGCCCACGTCGCCTGCGTACAGCCCGACATCGCCCGCGTATTCTCCGACTTCTCCAGCGTATTCGCCCACGTCGCCGGCGTACTCGCCTACATCGCCTGCGTACAGCCCGACGTCGCCGGCTTATTCACCGACTTCCCCGGCTTACAGTCCAACAAGCCCGGCATATTCCCCGACGTCCCCGGCGTACTCGCCGACTTCTCCAGCTTACTCGCCAACATCTCCGGCGTACAGTCCGACAAGCCCGGCATACAGCCCAACTTCGCCAGCGTACAGCCCAACGTCTCCTGGCTACAGTCCGGCATCGCCGGAGTACAACCCGACGGAGGGCTACAATCCGTCGGCAAGTGGCTACAGCCCGACGGACGCGGACGAGAACGACAAGTGAGCGAGTCGCGTGATAAGCTAGGAAGTTACTGCCTGAAAAAAAAAAGTGTAAGCACTACGTTCCTACATCTTGATCGCGGCGATACGTTTCCTCCCTCTTGAGGTCGGGCGCATCCTGCTCCATACGCCCGAGTGTGTCGCGATGGCGGCGGTCGTGTTCAATATCAAGCACTTTGCACTAGTGATGCTCGATTTTGCTGTGTACGGTTATGGTGCTACTACTCACTCGCTCAGCGCAATGATCGTCATGAGCCCTATGCCAGCGGCCATGGCAAGCGCCTCCTTGATGGACTGCACCAACGAGCAGTCCTCGAGCAGCTCGGGCATGACGCTGGCGCACGCAATGTAGATAAAGCCGCCGGCCGTAAAGGGCGAGATCCAGGCCGAGCTCGAGTCGCCCGCCCCCTCCATCAGCAACCCAATCACCGTGCCGACCATGGCACCGATGGCAGTCAGCAGCTGCGTGAGCATGGCCTCGCGTCGCGTGAAGCCCGACTGGATGAGGATGGCGAAGTCGCCAATCTCGTGCGGCAGCTCGTGCAGCAGCATTGCGACCGTCGTGGTCCAGCCGCTGCCACGCAGGAACGTCGCGCCGATAGCCAGTCCGTCTGTGAAGTTGTGCGCAAAGTCGGCTGCGAGGTTGAGGTACCCGGCGGCCGCGATCGGCTGGTGGTGTGGCCGGAGCTCCGGCACGGCGTTCACCGGAGCCGCCACCGCCTCGTCCTCGTCGACCTTGTGCTTCGGGCGCTTGCGAGCTCCGCTAGAGGCCGCGGACGACGACTGCGAGTCGCTCGGGGCGACGCCATGCGCGTGGCCGTGGTCATGACCGTGTGAATGCCCGTGGCCTCCGTGGCTGTGGCCCGTCTGGGCGCGCACGAATTTCTCGAGCATGAGGAAGGTCATCATGCCCGCGAGCGTCCAGAGCCACGCGTGCAGGTCCGCCAGCGAGTGCTCGTGGCCGTGCTCGTGCTCGTGGCCGTGCTCATGGCCGTGGTCGTGGTTGTGGTCGTGGGCGAGCCCCGCGGGGATTGAGTGCGGCAGCAGGTGCAGGAGCGAGTCGCCGAGCAGTCCGCCAGCCGCGAAGCTCAGGAACACCCGCAACAGCGGCTTCTGCGCCTCCTGGTTGCCCACGCCCAGCGGTACCACGAGCAGCACCAGCACGGGCGCCGCGCCGACGATGGCCGTCGCGAACAGCGCCTCCGCCCACACGGCTGGCGAGAACCTCCCTCCCGCCGTCTGCTCGTGGCCGTGGTCGTGGTCGTCATGCTCGTGGTCGTGGTCATCGTGACCGTGGTCGTGGTCCTCATGCTCGTGGTCGTGGGCCACCGCTCCCTTGAGCGTGGGCGACACCTGCTCGTGGTCGTGGTCGTGGTCGTAGTCGTGGTCGCGCTCATGGTCATGGTCGTGGTCGTGGTCGTGGAGGCCCGCGACGAGCTCGGGGTCGGCCGGGGGCCTGCGCTCCGCCGCCGCCGCCGCCGCCGCCAGCGAAAGCGCCGCGAGCGCCAGCAGCAGCAGCAGCACCAGCCGCCGACACGCCATGGGAGCCAGCGGGAAAATGATGCTCGCTCATAGATTCGCTCCTAGTAGTGAGAGTACTCGAAAATTGTTTTTTACGAAAATCGTACAAGTGAAAACAATTTTACAAAAATGTACGCTTATATACATCTTGGATTTTGAACTGAACTCGTATTTTTACAAAACTTGACTCATTTCTTTACCGTACAAACGCCAAGTCAATCTATATTTTTTTATTACCAAAATAGACAAACCGGTTGAAGCGAGTCACACGTCGCAGACCGGTCTCGACATGTCGTCGTCAACTGTCCATGCAGCGACTGAAGCCATGCTGGTTTGACGCTCAGCGACCGACACGCAATGTCGGCGGCGCGTGGCCTTGCTGTCTGATGCTCCCTGTGCCACTCCAGGTGATTTGCATGCTCGCAGCAGAACGCTGCACACTCGCTCGTTGTTTAGGTCAGGCTAGGCTACCTCTCTTCGCCTTCTCTCGCTCTAATGGTAACTTACTTGATGGCCTCGGTGAGCTCGAACGCGATGATCTCGTCGAGCACACTGAGGCTGTAGCGGCTCGCCTCGTGAACGGGCAGCTCGCCGAACGGCAGCTCCTCCTCCTTGATCCTCGGCTCGCACTCGAGCGGGTCAGCCAGGTCCAGCGGCGCCCCCAGAGCCGCCACGGCGGCCGCCCAGGGATTGCTCGCGAGCGGTATTGCCGTTGGCGCCGGCGAGGCGATCAGCAGCTGGTCCAGCCGCTGGTCCATCGAGTCGACACCGCTGGGCGAGCCCAGGCTCGATCTGCTGCGCGCGCGAGCCCCCGGGAGGGACACGGGGCGGCCGGCGGGCTCGACGTAGTGCTGCGAGTGCGCGCGGACGCGCTTGTGGCGGAAGCGGGCCGAGAGGTACGTGGCCGGGTCGACCTCCGGGTGGTGCAGCTTGGTGTGGCGCGTGAGGTTGCCGGCGGTGCTGAAGGTCTTGAGGCAGCTGAGCACGCCGCAGACGTGCACCTTGTCGCCCGTGTGGATCTTGACGTGGTGCTGCAGGCGCTCCTCGGTCGGGAAGGTGCGCTGGCAGGCGGCGAACGGACAGTCGAACGGCTTGATGTCCTTGTGCAGGCGCTTGTGGCGCGCCAGGTTGCCCGACGTACTGAAGCGCTTGCCGCACTCGGCCAGCGGGCACTTGTACGGCTTCTCGCCCGTGTGGGTCTTCATGTGCTCGGCCAGCGTGAACTTGCGGTTGAAGCGGCGGCCGCAGCCGGGCTCTCGGCACGCGAACGGCCTCGGGCCGGGCGACTTGGCCTCGTCGCCCGCGTCCGAGAAGCCGGCGCCGCTGCGGGCGCTGGTGGTCGTGGCCGACGAGACGCAGCTGGCGGTCGAGAACGGCGAGACCGGCGTGGTGGTGGTGGTGGTCATGGCAATGCCATTGCCATGGCCCAAGGCGGCGCTTTGGTAGTCGACGTAGAAACCGGGTCGCCGGTCAGAGAGAGGCACCAGGGGCGGCATGTCGCGCAGGCTTAGCGTGGTTAAACCGCGTGGGCGAGTTGATGCGGAGTTGAGCAAGCAGCCTTGACGAACTGCGGCCGAGACGTAAAATGAGCCGTCAAAGGCGGCGGCTGTCAAAGAGAGAGAGAGGCTCGTCGACGGCGACACAGACGTGGGCTCGGCGTCGAGCGCTCGAGAGGCGGAACTCACGCCCTGGAGAAGAGAAGGCTGCTCAGACACGCGCGGGGCGGTCAAACGCGAAATGGACGCGAAATGCTCGGGCCAAGCGGGTCTATTGACGCTATTGACACCTGCCGAGGCCTCGGGCGCCGCGAGTACTACGGTGGGGCTCGTACATAGATGGGAACGGAGCGGTCCGCGGCGCAATGGAAATGGGCGTCGACTACCGGGCCCATACTGGGGCCGAGAGCGAGCGAACCCACCGGGAGGATGGAGCGGGCAGTCAACCGCGCGGTGGCGTCACGCCGTGGCGAGCGGCGGCTCCGGATCTTCCTCGCCTCGATCAATCGGGCGAGCATATGAGTCTCGCGTCGGGGCGGTCTGTCTGTCTACGGCTCTGCAATCGGGACGCGTCGGCGCCGAGGGTGATGCGTCGAGGTCAGCTCGAGCGCCTGAGGCTGAGCCTCTGAGGCGAGCCAGCGCTGCTCGCTGTCCCCCAGCCGAGTTGATGCAAGTGGTTCCTTTCGCCATGCCATTGCTGTAGGTGCATCCTACGCTGGGCCGGTGGTCGGCGTGGGCACTGCACTGCTGCCCTTGGCCCTCACGCCAACGCTCTACTAAAGCGTACATTTGCATTGCGCATGCAGCGAAAGTTGGCGGTCAGGCGCGCTGGACGGTGGCGTTCGTGTCTATTCCATGCCGGCGTTCGTCGCCTCGCGACTTGATGGATCCGCCAGCTGCGCGCTTGACGGAGGCGACGGCCGGCCGCAGGTCAGCTCCTTCTCGAGGATGGACCATCGTGGCCGTAGACGCGGCCGGCGCGGCGCCACGCGGCTGGGCTGTGCACGGTGCACTGTCTCCCGACGCTGCACATGCACGAGGGCGGCCCGGCATGGCTGCCGCCACCTTTTCCCGCATCGTCTTGATCGTTTCGCCACGCAGCGGCGGACGGACGGCGGACCGAAGCCAGGAGTTCCGAGCGCTCGCGCTGGATTCCCATCCCGATGATGAAACGATGGCCGGTCGCCGTCGAGATCGGGATCGAGCGGTGGATGACCACCCCGGAGAGTGGGCCTTCCGCGTCTCATTCGCGATTGGTTCAGAGCCCGGCGCTCTATCCCGAGACAGTTGGAACACATCAGAGACGGAGTGGCATGCCGAGTCACGGCCATGAGCAAGAGCCATGGTGGCGACACAGGCGAATCAGACACACTAGCCTGGCCGAACGCCGAACGTGTGGCCGTCCTCGACCGAGCACCACGATGAGCAGCATCCACCCAGCACCTCCCGGACCAGAAACCCCGCTTGAATCAAGCCTTGATTGCCATTGAGACCCATCGGGCGTTGGCCTCGCCAGCCTCGTCTCGCGAGGCCCTCGACGAGCACTGCGGCTGGCAGGCGCCGAGATCCGGAGCCCGGGCCATTGGACCGCGCACAGAGACGATCGTTCAAGTGGGTAACTCGCCAGCAGCGGGGCGGCTGTCGACGCAGAGAGCGCGGCGCTCGACGACGCTCCTCACTGCACTGTGCACTGCATGGTGATGAACGCCGCAAGTCCAATGTGACGACGAGCGCTCGCGAACGCGAATGGGCCACCCCGCATCAAAATTCCAGCCCCGACACGCAATGGACGACCTCATGCAATGGCCGACCGACAGATCTGCTGCAGGCAGACCGGAGTTGCGCGAAATGAGTCAAGGCGGTTCATCTTGAAGTGGAGCCACGACAGCTGGTTGGACGATCCAATCCGCACTCCTGACATGCGACAAACTCTCAAGGCACGGCCTGCAGCAACCGCAAGATTGCATCAGTCTTGCCCTCGCCGGGCCATTGTGATGATCACGGTGATCGGGAGAGCACAACACAACTCAGCGCCAAACAACGACGCAATGCCACGCAAGTACACTCAGTTGACGGTTCCCGCTTTTCAAGACTCCTCTTTGAGTTGCTCAATTCATCTATCGACACGTCTGGCATCGCTCTCGTTATCAAGGCATATTGCAACAGCTATCATGCCGCTACAGAAGGAGCGTGAGGCAAACCGCTTCACGCGTCCAGGAGCGATGCGATTCGAGCCTTCTGATCCTTTGAGAGCGTCTTTGGGAACACGATCTCGTGGTGCACGTGCAGGTCGCCGTGCTGCGACGGAAAGTTGTGTACTGGCATGCCCTCGCCCGCGACCTGGCGCACCTCGAAGGGCTTAGTCACACCGCTGCTCGAGAGCGTGACGCGGCGGTCGTCCAAGTGCTGGAACTGCTTGCGGTAGCCCAGCAGAGCCTCCGGCAAAGAAATTTCCAGGTCCATGTGAAGGTCGTCACCCGCTCGCCTGTTTCGCAGACAACACAAAATGTAAGCTCGAGCACCGCTAGGATCGCCATCCAACTGTATACGCACTTGAAGCGGTCGTGCGGAGCCTGGTGGAGGCGGAAGATGACGTCGCCGGGGATCATGCCCGGCCGCTGCTCGCTCTCGCGCTCGAAGACGATCTGGTGGGTCGATGGCATGCCGCGCTCGATGTCGGCCGTGAGCACCTTGTCCTCCTTGACCACCTTGTTGCCGTGGCAGTACGGGCACTTGTGCGCCGCCGTCTTGCCCCGGCCGCCGCACGCCGGGCACGGCTGCTGCATCTGCACCGTGAAGCCGGGGCCCATGCGCTGCTGCACCATGACGACACCCGCGCCGTTGCAGGTCGGGCACGTCGTGGTCTTGCCGTCCTTGGCGCCGGTGCCGCGGCACTTGCGGCAGATGACGTTGCGCGAGAAGTGCGCCTGCTTCTGGGCGCCGTTATAGAGCTCTTCGAGCGTGACGGGCATGTCGACGGCGGCGTCGGGGCCACGCTGGCGGCCTCCGCCGCCGAAGAAGGCGTCGAAGGGGCTGGCGGGCCGCCCGGCGCTCTGCTCGTCGCGCTCGAGGCCCTCGAATCCTTCAAGGTCGTACGTCTGGCGCTTGAGCGGGTCCGAGAGCACCTCGTAGGCGCGCGAGATCTCGTGGAACTTGTGCTCGTCTCCGCCGCCGCCCTTGGCCTTGTCCGGGTGGTACTGGAGGCTCAGCTTGCGGTACGCGCGCTTGATCTGCGCGTCCGTGGCCTCCATCGAGAGCCCCAGCACTGCCGCCGGCCGTTAGCGCCGCTCGACCGCAAATCCCGATCGCCATTCGCTCGCTCACCTTCGTAGAGGTCCGCTTGCTCGTGCGCATGCTCGTGCTCGTGCTCGTGCTGGTGCGCGTGGTGCTGGTGGCCGTCGCCGAAGCCGAAGTTGAAGCCGAAGCCGTCGGCCGAGCGCGCCGCGAGCAGCGCCAGCGCCGCGAGCAGCAGCACGCGAGGCACGCGCCGCACCATCGCTGGTAGGATACTGGGATGGCAGTTTTTGGCAAGATTCCACGTAGCAGCACGCTCGGCTAGGTGCGATCTCCCTCGAAGTACGAACTCCCGCTAAGTACGATATCCAGCCGCATCAGGTTGAAGCCATTTTCGATCTAATCAGCAGCCGGTGCCAGCGGCGATGGCGAGGCAGGCGGTGGCGTCGGCAACCGAGAGCGCGTGGACGGCGGCGGCCAGCGCCCCGCCGAACAGCAGCAACGCGGCCAGCGCCAGCGCGCGGGGCGTCGAGGGCTCGCGGCGCTTGCGGCGCTCGCGGGCGTCGGCCGCGTGGCGGGGCAGCGCGGCCACGCTCGCCACGGCTGCGGCCTGCGCGGCGTACGCCAGGAGGAAGACGGCCGAGAGCTGCGCGCGCACGGACGGCGAGTCGCGCATGACAGCGGCGTTCGAGACGTCGAAGCGCGCGCCCACGTGTTTGCTGAGCGCCAGCCCCAGCGCGCCGCCCACGGTCGCGACCGCCGAGACGACCGCCGCTCCCAGCAGCTGCATGTCCGGCTCGGCCAGCTCCGCCAGCAGCTCCGTCAGGATGACGTAGTCGAGCGCGGACGGGATCGCCTCCATCACGGGAAGCCCGATCCAGAACCACTGGCTGCGCACGACGCCCCAAATCGTAAAGAGCGTCGCGCCGCAGTCGAGCGCGAGCACGATGCACGTTGCGGCGATGATGACTATCCGATAGTCCAGGTTCCAGCCCTTCTTCTCGACATAGACGACGGCAAAGAGAACCACGACGGCCGCCACGAACGACACCACGTTGTCGTTGAGCGGCTGCACGCCAGCATAGTAGAATGCCACGGGGTTGACTGCGATGGAGCTGAAGCCGTTGAAGACGGCGCTGATGAACCGTATCATGAGCACCTGGCTCGATGCGCTGTCACGAAGCAGGCGCCAAGCCCCGCGTGCATACTTCCCAATCGAGAGGCGAGAACTTGCCTTTTCGTCAATCATTGTCCACACCAACGGAACTGGGAGTAGAGCAACGACGCCCACGATGAGCATCACTTGAGTGAACTCGAGCGTGAAGTCGAAGTCCCCACCATAATCCCACCCGCTCATCGCAACGCCCATGAACGGGAACGTTGTGAGCATCGCGGTTGTGCGAAGCTTGACCAGCAACGGCGAAAGCAGTCCGTTCTCAAACTCGGTTCGTTGCAGGTGATGCGCAGTAACTTGCCGGGTCAAACCGTCAGCAGCAACGTCGGCCACGACGTATCCAGAGGTCGCAATAACCATAAAGAGCGCGTACAGCGCGCCTTTGCTCGGCGCGTCGTCGTTCACGGACCTGAGCTGACTCGCCGTCAGGTCACCCGCGGCGGTGCCCACAATCTTCCTGTCCCGGAAATACGGATCTGGTTGAGAGATGAAGTAGATGCGCACCAATGCGGCGGCAGCAATTATCCACCCGAGCGCCAGCCATGGTCTCCGCCTCCCAATAGCGTTGGACGATGGGAAGCAGTCGACCATGACCATCAGGAATGGCTTCAACGCCAATGGCAGGACGAGCAGCATCCGCACTGACAGCGTCTGCGTGCCTTCCATGTTGAGGTTGCACGTCATGAACGGGTAGACTGCCAAAGGCAGCGCCGTGCTCACAACGCCAGCTGCGATGTTGTGCACTGCCAGCCCCAGCCATCGGCGATCCCATGCTGTTACAATCACCAAGGCCTCTGAACGTGCTTGTTCGGTCTTGTCACCCAGCACGGGGGTCTCAGCGACTTCGTACATGCCCTCGTCGGACGTTCCCGTACTGCCCTCATGCCGATAGCTCGAGCGCGAGAGCCGCTCGACCAGGTCCCTCGTGGACGCGCCCACGAAGCGGCTCATGGCAACAGGCTGGTGGAGGAGCTCTCCGCTGTTTGACGAATGTGCTTGGAGCCGGGCGCTTTTGTTTCTTGAGCTTGTCGCCCTGGCGCCACGCCCGTTTCACTCTCTCTGCACACATGAACCCTGTGGGTTTCTCCACGGATTGGAGCAGCGGAGCACAATCACTGGCAAGCTGCCGGACATGTTTTTTCACGGCGCAACCTAATCGTCGATTATTTTGGCGTAAACGTTCGCTTCGTCCGGCTCACAACGTAAAGCAGACTAATAGAGCGGCTGAAGTCTTCGAGCCGAGGCTGCCGACCCTGGGCCCTCTGCGGTCGAGTAAGAGGCCTGCTCGAGCTTGTCGTACTCGGCAATGAGCCACCGCACGTTTTCTTGGGCTTCGATCAATCGTTCCATCTCCATGTACTCAGTGTAGTGGTGCATGTGCGCTTTCCGTGCAAAGAGCTTACGGAATCGGCCATGGAGACGTTCGAACGTGTCTCGGATGCAGCAGTTGTTCGACAGGCAGAGCAGCGATGACGTTTGGCCTACGGGAGGCACCGAACACAAACCCACCTTGAATCCCTCTTGGTTCCAGTGGATCATGCGAACCTCCGACTGCAGACGCTGGATGTTGGCGTTCACGTCCGAAATCTCTACATTACCACGTAGAAGCAGACCGCATGCTAAATATACGCTAGCTCGCGGGTTGGCTCGGATCAATTGATGGTCTCTACACAATGTCACATTGCGTCAGCGTCGACTAGCTTGTATCAGCATCACAAGACAAAAGAAGCGTACTTCTGGAACGCGTCCAAGAACATTTGATTGAGCCTCCGCGGTTGCTGGCGCGGATCGGCCGTTGTAAACACAGGGCTCATGCTCGATTGAAGAAAGTGCAGCTTGGGGAACGGCACCAAGTTAGTCGTGATCTCATTCAGGTCGACGTTCAGCGATCCCTCAAAGCGCATCGAGCTCGTAAGGTTTGTCAGTAAACGGGCAACAATGTTGTTCATCTCGCCGAAGGCACTGGTAGCATGGCTTGCTTTCTTCGACGCCGCCTTCGACGCAGAAGCACTGGACGGAGGCAAGCGCTCCCGTTTCTTGCTTGTCTTTGATGCAGTTGATGAGGGCGGATCACGGCCAGCTCGATAGAGATGCTCCAGTGCTTTCAGATCGATTGGGTCTGATAGTCGCGAGCCTTCAACAATGCGCGATGATGGGCCGTCGAGAGACGCACTTGCGCTGGCGGATGAAGGAATCTTTTGGATTTTCGCACACAAATCCATCAGCGCTTCGTTCTCAATGGGGAGCACACAGTCGGCGTGTTCCGTCAGCTCATTCAGTGCCAATATGCTGTTGTATGGAGATGTCACGACGTCGTCGTCTTCTGACGGGAAGATCGCGCACGTGAATCTGTACACGTCGGGGTACTGGTCTTCAAGCAGCCCGAGGATGTAGGAGCCCAGCCCGGACCCTGCGATGATAAGCAGCACTTTGTGAACACCAGTGCCCTGACGGAAACCTAATTAGGAAGCATAATGGCATAGCACCTGTGCCGCCGCCCATGGAGTGGAGCACGAAGAAGGACTGGAGCGAGTCGCACAGCTCGACGGCTCGGTGCAGCTTGTCGATGAGCACATCCCGGTACTGCGGCCCGTACACGCAGTGTCCGTGCGCCCTACCCACCAGACTGTGAGCCTCACTTGTCAGCGCCGCAGCCCGCAGCGCGCGCGCGTTGTACTGTACCAGTTGTTGCCGGCGCCCGAGACGTCCGTGATGAACTGCTGCTGGTCGAAGAGCTCGCCGAGCGGGCCGGTCATGGTCTCCGCCACCGGTCCCTGCTCCATATCGACCAGGATCGCGCGCGCCTTGAGCGTCTTGATGGGCGCCGTTCCGCCCGCAAAAGGCACGTCCACAGGGTCCGCGTAGCGCGCGTCCACGTTGCGGAAGAAGGTGCTCATGCTCTCGTCGAAGCGCGCCTTCCTGGCATACTGCGAGGGCCGGAGAAGCGCGGGTGGAGAGGGTGAGTCCGTAGACCCGCGACCGCGGCTGCCGCAGGGCCGGGCGGCTACGCACCTTGGCGTGCTCCTCGAGCGCGAGCTGCCAGAACTGGCGGCCGATCTGGTTGCCGCACTGCCCCACCTGCAGCGTCACGAGCTCGCGCACCATGCTCTTTGGCAGAAGTTGCCAAAGCAGCGGGTAGTGACATTAGAGACGTACGGCTGTACTCCGGTATTGTCAACGTTGAAGTCCGCCGAGAGAATCCGTCGCCCCTCCAAACCGAGATCCACCCGAGAAAGGACATGACCAAGCTGCCGCCGCCGCTGCTGCTGCTGCTGGCGCTGCTGCTACTGGCGCCACCGCTAGCTGCCGAGCTCGCCGAGCAGCGGCTGCCGCCGGCGCTGCTGCGCTCGGAGCGGCGCGACGGCGTGTGGGACGAGGCGGCCGACCGGGCGGGCGCGTTCTCGGTCGCCCAGGCGCAGCCGTTCGAGATGCGCGCGGCGCCGGCGCGGCTGGCGGACGGGCAGGACCTGGTGGTCGCGTGGAGCGGCGTCCGGCAGCCGCACCCGGCCGACTTCGTGGGGCTCAGCTGCGGTCCCAAGCGGCACCCGATGGACTTCCTCTTCCGAGCGAACGTCAGCGACGACCCCGACGCGGCGTCGCGCCACTCGGTGCGCTTCCCGCAGCTCCTGATGCTGCGCTGCAACTACACTGCGGAATACTTGAACTTCAGCCCCAAGAACAACGACTTTGTCAAGCTGGGCGAGCTCGCGGTCGGCATGAAGGAGTCATTCAACGCCCCCAAACACGGACACATCGCGCTCGGCGACAAGCTGGACGAGATGGCGGTCATGTTCAACTCGGCGTCCAAGAAAACCCCGCAGGTCAAGTACGGCCGCTACCACGACCAGCTGACGCAGCTTGCCAGCGGGCGCTCCACGACGTACTCGGCCGCCGACATGTGCCACGAACCCGCAAACATCACGTCACAAGGGCTCTTCCGCGACCCAGGATACATGCACAAGGTGCTCATCACCGGCTTAAAGCTGAACACTAGGTACTACTACCAGTTTGGCAACGACGAGGACGGATGGAGCACGATCTTCTCGTTCAAGAGCCGCCCCGACCCTTCCATCAAGGAGGCCAAGTTTATCGCCTATGCAGATATGGATGTTGCTCCAGCGCCAGCGTCCGCATCTACGGCCTTGAGATCGTTCCAAGAAGTCCAGGATGGCTACGAGAGCTTTCTGCTTCATTTTGGAGATGTTAGCTACGCTCGCGGACGAGCATACATCTGGGACCAATATTTCCACCTCATCGAGCCACTTGCGACTCGTGTACCATACATGGTCAGCATCGGCAATCACGAATATGACTACATGTCGGGCGGGGAGCACGATCCCAGCGGGGGAGCTGGCGCGGATGGTCGAATGGATTTTCACCCTTCGTGGGCAAACTACGGCTCTGACTCGAGTGGAGAGTGCTCTGTGCCAATGTTTCATCGCTGGCATTCGCCTTCGAACGGAAACGGGATATATTGGTACTCGTTCAACTATGGCGGCGTGCACGTCATTCAGATGTCATCCGAGCACAATTGGCGACGAGGGTCGAAGCAGTACAAGTGGATTGAGAATGACTTGAAGGGACTGGATCGCCAGGAGACTCCGTGGGTCGTGCTCACAGCTCATCGCATGATGTACACTACCCAAGTTGGCGAAGATGCTGACCTCAAGGTGTCGGAGCATTTTCGGGAAGAGATGGAGGATCTGTTGTGGACTTACAAGGTCAACTTGATGCTGGTCGGGCACCAGCATTCGTACGAGCGCAGCTGCGCGGTGCGCAACGGCAAATGCACCCGGGACGGAGTTGGTCCTGTTCACATTGTAGTGGGCTCGGCTGGCGCCGGCCTTGAGACCCAAGGCTTTTCCGATAAGATTGGTGAGTGGAGCGTCAGCCACCTCAATGATTGGGGTTACCTTCGCATTGCGTCAACCGAGATCGAGATGAATGTTCAGTTTGTGCTCAACCGCAACGGCGCAGTGTACGACGAGGTAACGCTGCAGCCATGGGCGTAGATGGCAAGGTGCCGCGAGATGCCCAGAGATAAACAACCTGAGAGACGAACAACGAGTATGTACAACATATTTCTACCTCTTCGTATCGCATTGCATCGCGAAACTAAGAGCAACCGAGTCTGTTAAGCTAGGTCGTGGCGTATTCGCTGTCGATTTTGACTTTCATGAGCCCGACTCCTTCACTCTTCAAGGCCTGGAAGGATCGCGACTTGGGCGACATCTCGCTAAGCCCATTCGCCGCAAACTCCTTCCTCTGGTACATAACAACCTGCCATCGACACACGTATCGACTCACTGCCACTGATTCTTGCGTTGATGCTGCAGGCTCGCGTACACGTGGCTGGGAGACGACATCTTCCCCCTTCTTACGCCGTTTGTCTGCTGCGAGGCATTCAGCGTCGCCTACGTGCTCGTGTTCATGGTGCTGACGCCGCAAAAGAAGCGACCGATGAAGATCCTGGCCGTTACAGCGAGCGTAGTTGCAGTTGTCGCTCTCTACATCGCGCTCGCTCGCTCTGGAGTCACTGGTCAGTCTCGAGACAGCACGGCGACTGTCGTGGGCATCATCGCCGACGTTGGCAGCTTCATCATGTACTCGTCGCCGTTCGAGACCATCGTCCGGATCGTTCGCACCAAGGACGCGAGCTCCATGCCGATCCACTTGAGCATCGTTGGAGCAAGTCTGCTTCATGGGCGAAAGATGTCGGTGGAGCTCACCAGCAAGAAAGGGTATCGATAAACTCAACTTGCCGTCTTTGTTGGTAGGTATTGCAAACTGTTTCAAATCGTATAAAGTCATAACATGGGCGCGACGCTGCTAACTCTTACGGGTTGTACATGGTGGCGCGCAGGTGAGCCTCAAGGTCGGCCGGCTTGGGGACGGTCGCGTAGCCCTTCGAGTAGCCCTGTCAAACAAAAACAAACAATAACTGACTCAGCACAGGTGCAACAACATGACAAGGAGCCTAGACAGCACACAGCACTTACGTATTCGGCGACAGCGACGGCGATCTTGAGCGACACCTCGCGGATGGTCGAGAGCGGCGGGTAGACGCAGCCCGTCTCGAGGTCGGCCGGGGTCACGATGGCGGCAAGCGTCTCGGCGGCAATGAGCATGATCTCGTCGTCGACGTGCGTCAGGCCGGCGCCAATCACACCGAGACCGACACCCGGGAAGATGTACGAGTTGTTGCCCTGGCCGGGCACGAAGCGCTGGCCGTTGACGACCACGGGGTCGAACGGGCTGCCGCTGGCGAAGATGCACTTGCCGTTGGTGAACGTGTACGCCTCCTCCGGCGTGCACTCAGCCTTCGACGTGGGGTTGCTGAGCGCGAAGATGATTGGGCGCTCGTTCAGCTTCGCCATCGCCTCGCACACGGCGCGGTCGAACGTCTTGGGGATCGTGCACACGCCGATCAGCGCCGTCGGCTTGATGCGCTCGACGGCCTCGAGCAGAGTGGCGCACTCGGGGGCCTCATGGGCGTACAGCAGCTTGTGGTGCTGGAGCGAGGCAGCACGCGACTTGATGACAAGGCCGCGCGAGTCCACGAGCCAGATCTGCTCGCGGGCCTCGTCGATAGTCTTGCCCGTCTCCTTGGAGATGGCAAGCGCGATGAGGTCGGCAATGCCGGTGCCGGCCTCGCCAGCGCCGAGGAAGACGAACGTCTGCTCGCTCAGCGGCTTGCCCGAGAGCGGCACGGCAGCCAGCAGACCGGCGACGACGACCGAGGCAGTGCCCTGGATGTCGTCGTTGAACGTGCAGTGCGTGTTCTGGTACTTGCGCAGCAGGTTGAAGGCGGTCGAGTTGCCAAAGTCCTCGAACTGGAGCAGCACCTCCGGGCCGTACTTGGCCTTGGCGGCGTCCATGAACTCCTGCACGAGCTGCTCGAACACTTCACCGCGGACGCGCTTCTGGCGCAGACCCATGTAGAGTGGGTCGTTCAGGAACTCCTCGTTGTTGGTGCCGCAGTCGAGCACGACGGGCAGGCACATACTGGGCGGCACGCCGGCGCACGCCGTGTAGAGCGCGAGCTTGCCGACGGGGATGCCCATGCCGTTGATGCCGAGGTCTCCGAGGCCGAGGATACGCTCGCCATCCGTGAAGACGATGGCGCGGATCTTCTTCTCCGGCCAGTTGTCGAGGATGTCGGCGACGTGTCCGATGTCGTTGACCGAGATGTAGAGTCCGCGCGGCGTCTGGCGGTAGATGTGCGAGAACTCCTGGCAGGCCTGGCCGACCGTGGGCGTGTAGACAATGGGCATGAACTCGGCCGTGTGCTCGACGAGCAGGCGGTAGTACACGTCCTCGTTCGTGTCCTGCATGCTCTGCAGGTAGACGTACTTCTCGATGGGCGACGCCTTCTTGCGCAGCTGGGCGAGCGCGCGCTCCTTCTCGAGCTCGATGGTGGACACCTGGGCGGGTAGCAGGCCGCGCAGGCCCAGCGTCTTGCGCTGCTCCTCGGAGAAGGCCAGGCCCTTGTTAGCGCCGGGCGTGCGGAGCGTGTAGTAGCCGTTCTGCGACTGTTGCGAGGCCGAGGAGAGCAAGAGAGCGAGAGAGATCCGTCAGTCGAGAGCTACAATAGCGGAGCGGCTGGCAGCAGCCACGGGCAGCTCACCATGGAGGCGGGAGGAGCGGGAGGAGGCTGGGGCGAGGCCGGCGGACGGACGCTTGGGCAGGACGAGGCAAATGCCGGAATGAGAGCTTCGACCCCGGACTCGCTCAGCGGCTCGCGCCCGTTGACGACGGCGGCGCACTGTGCGTACGTGGGCAGTGCGTGTCTGCGGGCCAACTTCAGCTACCTGCTTATATCAATACCCCGTTGGTTCAGTTCCATCCTTTTGAAAGATGAACCTTACAGTTGAACCCTATAAATAGATACACCGTGTATCTCGACCGCAACATGCCCTCAGTGACGCGCCAGATCTACGGTTCAAAAAAAGTGGGCCGGTTGAGCTGCGACATGCTAGTGCTCATCAAATGCTCGGGCGGTCAGCGCCGAGGCGAGCGTCCCCCAGCAGCCTGCCCGCGGTGGTGGGGGACAGCTCCCGCCTGGTTCGTCTCTGCCCACGGCAACCCGCGACCAAACTTTTTTTGGGCCGCATCTGCTTGCCTCTACAGCCCATGACGCCGCCTTAGTGGCCTCGACGCCCTCGCAGTGACGTCAGCAGCGATGGTCTGGGGCTCCGCGCTGTGCTGTATCAGTGTGCACCTCCAGCCGGCGCCTCTAAAGCGCTGGGGTCTCCGTGGTGCAAAGCAGCGCCGAACATGGAGGAGATGACTGGCTGGCTGGAAACGCGGGCCTCGCGCATTGCCCAGCATGTCTTTCGCGCCGCTGTGCCGAGCAAGCGCCCAAGCCAACAACAGCCTCCTGGACCCCGTAACCATTGCACCCAACGTAATCACCCCATGCGGACTCTGCTGGCTTGCCAGTCAAGCCGCAGGCTGCTTGGGTTTTCCCTGCTTGGACCGCCTGCATGGACACGCCTCGCCAAGCAGACCGCATCCATGCAATGGTGTGGGGCCGCGAGGTTGCACACCCGTAGTTCCGGACCATAGGAAACATGCGACGCGGCAGCGGCAGTTAACTGATACATTCCTGTTACCTTTCTTACAGAACCAGGGCTGTTTGTGCATTCCGCGCGGCCACTTCGGCACCGGCACGGCGATCGACGAGCGGCTGGCGGCTCGAGTTGAAGCGGAACGCGCGCGCGTGACGAGCCCAGCGTCAGCGCGGGCCCTGCAGCGCCACCGGGACGGTTCTTGTGGCCATGGTGCGGCTCGCGCGCGAGCTGCAGCCCCAGTGGGGGCCGCGCGCCGTCTCCAGGCTGCGCGCGCAGGTGCGCGCCATGGTGCGGGCGCTCGGCTGCCCCGGCGGCCCGTGGTACGTCGCTGACGTCGCCCGTGCGCTTTTTCGCGCGGCCCGACGGGCTCACGGCGCGATCCCGCGGTTCTGGCAGGGACGTGGGCGTGATGCTCACGACGGACGAGCACGTGCGGCGGCTCAACCGCCGCTACCGGCAGAAGGACAAGCCCACGGACATCCTCTCCTTCCCGTTCCACCAGGTGCGCGACTCGCGACCGAGCAGCTTTTGGCCGCGTGTCTACCGGCGGATCGGCCGCGCCCCCACGTCCGAAAGCACCGGACGCTCGACGTGCCTGCAGGCTGACTAATTGCGCGTGCGCTCCAGATCGCGCAACCCGGGCGCTTCCCGCGAGCGCGCTCGCGCGAGGAGCGCTACCTGGGAGACATCTACATCAGCCCCGCATACGTGCAGCGGCAGTGCGAGGACCCCGCGCTGGAGGAGATCGTGACGCTCGAGCAGCGGCTCCCCGTGCTCTTGGCCCACGGACTCTGCCACTTGATGGGGTGCGTGCATGGCCCGCGCCCCGTTGACCGCCGCTGTCGACTCACTCGCTGTCTCCCGACTGTATCAGCTACGACCACGAGACCGACCACGAGTACGAGCGCATGCAAAAGGCCGAGGACTTTATCCTGAGTCGCCACGTGCAGTTCCTCTCGAAAGACTTCAACGAGGATGAGGCGCACACGACCACCGACTAACCCACGGCAACTCATACCAAAAACTGTCGTGTACGTTCGAATGGAAGCGCGCTCGCTACTCTATCACTTGCGGCCCTCGTACCAGTCGTAGACGACGCTGGTCGCGGTCTTCATAATCATGGTCGTGAAGCACACGTGGGCCAACCGCGACACGAAGCCAGTCGTGCCGAAGCTCAGGATCTGCTTCACACCACCGGTCGCGTACTGCTCCTTGACGATATTTACCACTGACACCTTGGCACCAGCCTTGGACGCCTGCTGGATCTGCGCCACCATGACGTCCATCGGCAGCGTCACGAGCGTGCTGCCCACGCCTCCAAGTAACGAAGCGGTCATTTTCTCGCTCGTCGAGAGTTTGTATCTCTCGTCGCCACGCTTAAACACCACATTTTCAGCAACAACCGAGAAGAGGAAGCGCGTCGACCAGTCCGCCACGCGCTTGACCGAGAACATGCCCGAGCCCTTCATGAGCGCCAGTACGCCCTCGTTGCGGATGACCTTCATGCCGACCAGCAGCGACTTGGTGGCCGTCTCTATGGGGGTCATGGGCTGGCGGAAGACCGGGTCGGTCATGACGCGCGTCTTGAGCAGCAGCGTGGGGCTGAGCACGAATCCCTGGAAGCCGCCGCCGGCGCCGCCGGCGAGCACCTCGGCGGCGTCCTTGGTGATGGTCTGT
>JAASGX010000327.1:0-26628 GCA_023334415.1 Phytopythium chamaehyphon | reverse complement strand
TGCGTGTCGATCCTCTAGCTTCATTTTTACAGCATTGCTGATGTTCTGGAAAACTATTCTACTCTTCCTCGGGCTGTATCTATCGTTTTTAATTCGAAAAGTGTCAGTCGATTTCCAAGAATCTGGATGGATTTTCGCGTCCGCGGTCGTGGTGCTATTTGCTTGCCTCGTCATCTTGCCCCTGGCCTACATGGTCGATCTGTCAGCCGCAGCATTTTACGTGTTCTTATCAGGAGTGCTTATCCTGTGCACTGGGACCGTGATCTCTCTCATGATCGTGCCAAAGCTCCTCAGATTGAAAGAGGAAGAGTCGTCTCGATCGGGAGCTTCAGGAACATCCACCATAACTAATTCAAGCACCACACGAGGTGAAGGCTCAAGTACAACGACAGGTGGTCGCGGGTCGGTCACAGGGTCGGGCAAGCAACAAAAAATTATTCCGTCAAAAAAGTCGACTGGATCTGCGAGGATTCGGTCTGGCAATATGCCGATGGTATCGGTAGAGCAACTTGCTCGCAAGGTCTCGAAGGGAACAAACGCATCGTCGTAATGCGAGCATGCAGATATCGCCACACATAGGCTGTATGCTACGTAAAAATAGTAGGCACGTTTTTCGAAGCCTGTTAGCATGGATGTTGCCAACCAACGTACTACCAACGTTCCTGCTTGAAGATATTTTTGGTTCTCGTCTTTACTTTTTCCCGAAACTACCGGTCCAACGACACTTGGAAGCAAAGCTGCATCTCAAGTATCACGTTCGGGGTTGAGAGGCAAAACATGCAACTTAAATGCTTTATAATCGTCGCACATGTACTCCTGAGCGCGGCCAGCGCTGCGTTTGCCCCAAACTATTTTCTTGGCACTTGTCTGACCAATGAGTGGGTCGCCAGCATGGAAGCCCAGCTCGGCATCTCTTCTTCCGCTCGCGACTCAAACGGCCGCCTGATCTACCCGTTCTTACAGCCAGCACTACAATACCCACGTTTTACAGTACGTTGCTAATGAGTGATGTTATGCAAATGCCAAGCAAGAATGTAATGCTCTGCTATGAAACAGGTCGATGATCCGCGAACAGCGTCCACTTCAGCCTATACGGAGACATGCATGAGCAGTTCCATGGTATTCTACGGTGCTGAAGCCACATCTGCGAGCGCAAAAATATCAGGACGAGCGAACGGGACGCTGATCTTGGACATGCGGAACTGGGACTCACAGATGCTCTCGACCATGATATTTGCGATCTTAGCGCAAGAATCGGTGCGTTGACCTCCGATTGCCCGCTAAATGTTACTTTCAAGTAAATAGCTAGCTAAGCTATCTATCAGGTTGGATACGCAGTTTCGATGTTCGAAGGCAGTTCGACGAGTAAGACCACGCAACGGATGTCATCAGCTTACGAAGGCCTATGCGCACCAACTCATGTCAGTGTGGAGGTGTGGGCTGCAGGTAAGGCCGTTCAAAGTGCAGGGCATGCGCTCAATTAACGATGTCGTTTCTGCACTGCAATGCTAACAACATTCAAATTTACTTCGACCAAAAGGCAAGGAGGCAGCGCTCAGTTTGTACGCAAATGAATCTTTTAATGCAGGTGGAGTCGGCTACTACGGCCTTCCTGGTATCTACACGACCAAAGATTTTGTGGCTTTCGGCAGGAATGAGTCACTCAATTCGCCAACTTTTTTCGCAAATTACTATGGCCATTATGCGTCAGATGATCGGGTCATCTCGGCCAACGGCGTTGATTCCTTCCGCAACAGCTCAAAGTTCTTCTCCCCAGAAAACAATGCCTACTGCCCAGACAACACATGGGGCTGCCTTGACGGTTGTGCAAAATCGGATGCTTGCACTCGGAGAGAAGCAGAAGGAAAGGAATGCCTTGCAGTAATTATGATGGATCCTAGCAATGAGCACGGCTACTTTCAAGCAACCATGTCCAACTTGGGCATCCCGGCCTACTTCTGTTTCATTGGGTACGATGGAGTGGCAGAATATGTGCTTGAAGCACAGGCAAATGGCTCTGCTGTATTGTTCTACCACTACGAGCCCGATATTTTTCACATAGCTCATTCAGGACTGTTCGAGCGTGTGATGCTGCCTCGCGCACTTCCTGAACGTGTGGCGCTAGCTACGGGCACCTACGGTGAGAATGGTTACGGTGAGGCAACTGACAATCCAGTTGATGTGGACTATCCGTCTCATCTACTCATGAAGTACGCCTCGCTGCTGCTCTCAGACCTCCCCATCAACTCGCTTGTAACCCAATTTTCGCTATCGGACCTTGACATGACGGCGCTACTTGGCAAGTTGAAGACCGCAACCGACGATTCGGCTGTAGCTGATGCTGATTTTGAAGCTGCGTGCAGTTGGGTGAAGGAGAATTACAATACATGGAAACTGTGGCTCACTCGCCTTCCTCTGTGCACCTTTGACTCGCACATCAGTTACTCGGTCTCCGGTTGCAACGATAGCTACCGGCAAATCGAGTTTGAGTGGAATCATCCCAATCCTGACAATGCTTCGCTGCCATATGAATGTGATGGCGGTTATGCGGAGCTGCCTGCACTGCTTTCGACGAGTCGCTCTTGTGAGTGGATCGAAAGTCGGTCAAGCGTGTGGGTCGACTGGATCACAAGCAAACCGGATTGCGATGCAAGTTTCTACGAATACTATGTGACCGAGTGCGACTCTAGTGCCATGCGGACGATTAAGTATCGCTGGTTGTTGCCGCTTTCGACAGATTCAACACAATCAGTGGAATGTGAGGGCGGCGATTCACTTCCTGACGACGTCAGTGTTGACTGCGAGTATGTGCCTGCGACTAATCCTCTTGTGACAGCGACCTGTGCAATCGCGTCTGTTGGCTTTACTCTCTTGCTGGTCGCATTGATCATTGTGTATCGAAATCGAGAAGCTCCAATCATCAAGCGGTCGCAATATGAGCTTTTGATGCTCATGGTTGTCGGTGCCTTTTTCACTATGGGGGCTCCCATTGCATATGCTGACGCCCCTACCGACTCTAAATGCGCGACTCGCCCTATCCTTGTCTCGCTGGGGTTCACATCTGTGTTTGGAGCACTCGTTGTCAAATCGCTTCGTGTATACCGAGTTTTCATGCAGAAAGCGATGAAGAGAACGACAATCACGCTGCGCATGATGCTGAAAGTCTTAGCAATATTTTACATCATTGACGCGATAATCATATGCTCCTGGTTCTCGGCCGACTTCCCGAATGCCGAAATGAAAGACGAATTTGTGCCACAAATCAACGGCAACGTCAGCCGCATTGCTTGCCGATCGTCAAGCTTTATCTTCACAGCATTGCTCATGTTCTGGAAGGCAATCCTGCTCTTTCTGGGACTCTATCTATCGTTTCTCATTCGCAAAGTGTCGGTGGATTTTCAGGAGTCGATGTGGATATTCGCGTCGGCAGTAGTTGTTCTTTTCGCGTGTTTGGTGATCCTCCCACTTGCCTACATGGTGGATTTATCTGCCGCCGCGTTCTATGTATTTCTATCGGGTGTGCTGATACTGAGCACGGGAACGGTGGTTGCGCTCATGATTGGGCCGAAGCTCATGCGGCTGAAAGAGGCAGACTCTTCGAAGCAGTCTGGCCCATCGACGGCTGGAAGTTCAAGCGGTGCTGCATCACAGTCGGATGGGGATGGCACGACATCGCACGCAGGTGCGACAACTGCATCTGTTCCCGCCAAAAACCACCAAGTGAAGCCAACGACCAAAGCGTATGCCCCACTACCATCAGCTAAGGGACCACTTCAGAAGCAAATGTTGTCAGTGGAGGAACTAAGCCGAAATATTCAGGACGGCCGAAACAAAGAGGTACACCGTCAATAACTAATAAAGCACACGCGCGCGAACTTATGGTAGATCTGGATGACGCAGCTTGTTTTGTTCTCACTGCTTTGCCAGCTGCCTCGTTTCTGTGTTTTACTTCTTGTACTCCTCCTTGACGACCTTGGCGATTGTCGTCAGCTGCATATTGCTGGTTCCTTCGTAAATGGCCCCGATCTTGGCGTCGCGGTAGAACTTTTCAGCGAGGAGATACTTGGTGAAGCCCACACCGCCCAGCCACTCGATACACTTGGACGCCGTCTTCTCAGCCACACGAGACGCGTGGAGCTTGGCCATGGCCGCCTGCTTGACGAATGGCAGACCAGAATCCTTGAGACGCGCCGCATTGTACACGAGCAGTCGAGCGGTCTCGATTTCAATTGCAGCCTCAGCATATTGGTGCTGCATGGACTGAAAATCGCCGATTGCCGAACCAAACTGGTATCGGTCAAAGAGGTACGGCATAGTTTGATCGTACACGCCTTGTGCCAGCCCGAGCATTTGTGACGCAATGCCGATTCGACCCTCGTTCAGCGTGCTGATCGCGATCTTGTAGCCCTTGCCAACTTCGCCCAGGATATTTTCCTTCTTGACCTTGACGTTCGTCAGCGTGACGGGGCAAGTCGAAGAAGCGCGAATGCCGAGCTTGTCCTCAGGCTTACCGATCTCCAATCCCTCGGCATCGCGGTCGACAATGAAGCAAGTAATGCCTTTGTAGCCCTGAGAAGGGTCAACGTTGGCAAAAACGAGGTAGACACCACTGTACTCTGCGTTCGAGATCCACATCTTCTGGCCGTTGAGCGTGTAGTAGCTGCCGTCCGCTGACGCCTCTGCGCGCGTCTTGAGAGCGAACGCATCGCTGCCAGAGCCCGCCTCGCTCAAACAGAAACTGCCAATCTGCACATTTACAACATGAACGCGGTCAGCACACACAATTGGTGATAGTGGCAACATCGCGTACCATGTCCGAGGCCAGGCGGGGAAGGTACTTGTCCTTCTGTTCGTCCGTTCCGTGTAGCTGCAGTCGATCCCAGAGTAGCGAATCGTTAACTGCCAGCCCTGAGAACCAGCCATGCAGACAGCGCCGCCCGCACCAGGAAGACGTTGTTGACGACGGTGTTCTGCAGGTCGCAGAGCAGCCCAACGACCGGGTCGACCTTGGACAGCTCCTCGATCGTGAGGCAGAGGCACATGAAGGAGGCCTCGGACCCGCCGTAGTCGGCCGGGATCTCCACCGAGAGCAGCTGTCGCCACATGAACCGTCGTCAGCGCGCTCTTTTGCACTCTATAGCTCCAGCATGCGCACGCACCCCGTTCTCGAACAGCCCCTTGGTGATGTCGTGGTTCATCTCGCCCTCGCGGTCCATCTGCTGCACGTGCGGCGCCACCACGTCCGCCGCGAACCTGGCCACTGCCGCGCCCGTCAGCCGCGCTCTGCACCAGGCGAACCATCCTCACGGCGAGCGTCAGGCGCACCCGTGTCCTTGAACATGGTCTCGTCCTCCGACAGCAGCGTCAGCGGCGTGCCAGGCTCCGTCGACAGCGCGCGCGCCGCCGCCCGCGGCCCCAGCGCCGCCTTGGCCCGCAGCGCCGCCTTGGCTCGCATCGCCACACGCATGGCCATATTTGCTCCAGCTCTCGGTCGCTCGACTTGGGCTCCAGGAGGCGAATTGCCGACTGGCTGGCTGGCTGGTTTCCCCTCGGATCCTGAGGGGTAAGAGGTAAGAACCACAGTCGGCTGGTTGAAGCTGGAGCGGGGGCATACAAAACGCGCGATTGGACGTTCGGTGGCGCGTGTGTGCCTCGGGGCCCCGCGCGCGCCGGTGGCAGCAGCAGGTTGAAGGTTCAGCCGGAACGCGTGTCCCCATACCTGGAGATCAGATCCAGGTTTCCCCTCGAGAAAGGCCATGCGGAAGGAGGACGTGAGCCCGGACGTGGACTTCGGGGCGGCCGGCGGCTTCCACGCGCCGCCCGCGAGCGCTGAGGCCTCGCGCGCGTACGCGCGGCCGCTGGCGCTGTCCCGGCCGCTGTACGCGATCTCCGGGCTGGCGGCGCTGCTGCTGCTGGCCACGAGCGCCTTCCGGCCCGTGGTGCTCGTGTTCGCCATCTGCGGCTACGGCGCCGTCTTCTCCGTGTACCTGAGCCACTGGGTGCTCAGCCGCGACGTGGGCTCGGCCGAGATGCGCGAGGTGTCCACGCCCATCCGCGAGGGCGCCGAGGGCTTCCTGCGCATCCAGTACTCGGCCATCGCGCGCATCGCCGTCGCCATCGCCGCGCTCATCTTCTTCAGCTACGCGCTGCGCCCCGCCAGCGCGCTCGCCGCCGGCGTCGAGAACCTCGGCAACGTCACGCTCGGGCTGCTTGCCTCGCTCTCCTTCCTGCTCGGCGCCGTCTGCTCGGCCGCCGCCGGGTACATCAGCATGTGGGTCTCGGCCCAGTCCAACATACGCGTCGCCAGCGCCGCGCGCCGATCCTACGGAGAGGCGCTGCTCGTCTGCTTCCGCGGCGGCGCCTTCTCGGCCGTGCTCGACATCACGCTCTGCGTTGGCGGCGTCAGCTCGCTATACGTCGGGCTCTACGCCATGTTCTCGGCCGTGCTCAAGCCCACCGACATTCCGCTGCTCATGGTCGGCTACGGATTCGGCGCGTCCTTCGTCGCGCTATTCATGCAGCTTGGAGGCGGCATCTACACCAAGGCGGCCGACGTCGGAGCCGACCTCGTCGGGAAGGTCGAGGTCGGGATCCCCGAGGACGACCCGCGCAACCCCGCTGTGATCGCAGACCTTGTTGGCGACATGGTCGGCGACTGCGTCGGCAGTAGCGCCGATGTGTTCGAGTCGGTCGCCGCCGAGATCATTGGCGCCATGATCCTTGGCGGAACCCTTGCGCGCGAGGCGCAGCTGCAATACCCCATCGCGTTCGTCTTCTTCCCCGTGGTTGTCCACGCGTTCGATATTGTCGTGAGCAGCATTGGTATCATGATGGTCAAGGCCCCGAGCGATGCGGAGGCGAGTCGTCCGGGGCACAACCCGATGGGAACGATGCAGACGGGCTACAATATCTCGCTTGGTCTGGCTCTGGTCGGATTTGCGTTCACAACCCGGTGGTTGCTCTACAGTGACATGCACCCGAATGCGTGGTTCCATTTCTTCCTGTGCGGAGTCGTCGGCATGTTCACGGCGTACGTGTTCGTCAAGTCTACGCAGTACTACACGGACTACGCGTACTACCCTGTACGCAGTATCGCGAAAGCTAGTACGACTGGTCACGGAACCAACATTATCACGGGCGTCGCTGTTGGCATGAAGTCGACGGTGATCCCCACCGTCATGGTCAGCATTGCCGTTATTTGCGCGTACCACTTGGGCGCTACGTCTGGCATTGGCGGCGCAAACAGCCGGAATGCTGGCCTGTTTGGAACGGCAGTCGCCACGATGGGCATGCTCTCGTCGGCAGTGTTTGTTCTCGCCATGAACAACTACGGACCGATTGCCGACAATGCCGGCGGTATCGCCGAGATGAGCCAGCAGCCGGACTATGTTCGCGATGCGACGGACAAGCTGGACGCGGCGGGCAACGTCACGAAGGCTATCACAAAGGGTTACTCGATTGGATCGGCTGCGCTTGCCTGCTTTGTGCTCTTTGGTGCGTTCATGGACGAGTTTTCCGAATTCGCAGGACAAGAGTTCAAAACCGTAGACATTGCGACGGTCGAAGTTCTAGTGGGAGGACTTCTCGGCACTATGATGGTGTTCTACTTCACGGGTTTGGCCGTTGCAGCTGTCGGCGACACTGCTGGCGAGGTTGTCAAGGAGGTCCGCCGCCAGTTTGAAGTGTACCCTGGTATTATGGAGTACAAGTCGAAGCCGGACTACCGGACATGTGTGGCTCTCGTCACTGAGGCGGCGCTGAACCAGATGCGCTTGCCGGGTTTGCTGGCCGTGCTACTCCCGGTCGCAGTGGGCTTGGTGTTTCGCGTGGTGCGTGGCTGTTGGTATTTTGTGCTCTTAGTGAGTTGCTCGTTCTCACAGTTTTATTGCTTTTGCAGATCGGAAGCTACCAGGACAAGCCGTTGCTCGGCGCGGAAGCCCTGGCAGGATATCTTATGTTCGGCACGGTGACCGGTATCATGATGGCGCTGTTCCTCGACAATGTCGGAGGCGCGTGGGATAACGCCAAGAAGTACGTGGAGCTGGGCAACTTCGGTGGTAAGGGCAGCGAGGCGCACAAGGCCGCCGTCACGGGCGACACGGTCGGCGACCCGTTCAAGGACACGGCGGGCCCCGCGCTGCACGTCGTCATCAAGCTGCTGTCCACGACCGTGCTCGTGTTCGGCCCGCTCTTTGTGTCTCGCGTCGAGGCGTAAGCCGCCGGCTGGCAGGTCAACAGCACCTCTCGCCATGCGCATCAACACGTTGAAGCTGTCCGTGTCATTTTTGCAAATCGGGTTGGGAGATGATTGGACGTAACAACATTATGTGGGATTTTTTGATTGGCTAGTAATCGGAATAGAGTTTTTTAACTCTCATATTAGCAATTGTTTTAAGTGTCGTCGTCGCTGGGCTTTAAAGCAGTTGTTTTGACTTTGTATGCGGCAAGATTCGCTCGGGAAAACGATCGCTGACGTAGCTCCGCCGCCTGCTTCTCTCCGCCGGCGGCCATGATCGAGGGCCACCACCCCGTGCTGCAGGCACTTCAGGGCACGCTGTTCACCTGGGGACTCACGGCGCTGGTGGGCTGCTGCTCCTTGACTGTATGGAGCCCCCAGCAGTTTAACTAACGGAGCCAATGCCTCCCCAGGGGGCCGCGCTGGTGTTCGTGCTCGACATCGAGGACCGCGCGCGCAGCCAGAGGATCCTGGACGGCATGCTGGGCTTCGCGGGCGGCGTCATGCTCGCGGCCTCCTACTGGTCGCTGCTGGCGCCCGCTATCGAGATCGCCGAGCAGTCGGAGCTCTACGGGCCCGACGGTCGCTGGGCGTTCGTCCCCGCGGCCGTAGGCTTCGCGCTGGGCGCCGCCGCGCTCTTCGGCACCGAGAAGGTGCTCGCCGCGCTCGAGTCGCTCGCCGACAAGCCGCGGGACCCGCGCAAGAAGGACGACGACTATGACGAGGCCAAGGGCGGCGACGCCCAGGCGCACAGCGTCGCCACGCCGTCGGTCGCCAACACCAAGAGGTACGAGGCCCGCTCGAGTGGTCGGAGGAGGGGATCGCTGTCTCACAGATGTGGTTTCCACACCTCCACAGCTTCCGCCGCGTGCTGCTGCTGGTGATCGCCATCACGCTGCACAACCTGCCGGAGGGCATGGCCGTCGGCGTGGGCTTCGGCAGCGTCGGCCATAGCTCCGCCGCCTCCTTCGGCAACGCCGTGAACCTCGCCATCGGCATTGGACTGCAGAACTTCCCCGAAGGACTTGCGGTGTCCATGCCGCTGCGGAGAGAGGGCATGTCGGCGTTCCGCGCGTTCATGTGGGGCCAACTCAGTGGCCTCGTCGAGCCCGTTGGCGGGGTGCGTTTCATTCTGACGCACGCAACCTCGACTGCCTGAAGATCTAACGTTTATGTGTGCAGCTTATTGGCGCTGGAGCCGTGCTGTATGTTCAGCCCATCCTGCCGTACGCGCTCGCGTTCGCCGCGGGAGCCATGATCTTTGTTGTCGTAGACGACCTGATCCCAGAAGCTAACCAGAGCGGCAACCAGAAGCTCGCAACTTTCGGAGTCATCGTCGGATTTATTGTCATGATGGTCATGGACGTTGCGCTCGGATAGATAGCGTGCGCTTGCTAGTTCAATCCACTGAACGGCTGGCTGAATGAAGGTAGCACGATGGATTGTATATCGAACTTAAAGCTTACTCCATGAGCCGAAACGCAAACTCTTCGTCATCGCCATCTCGACCTACTGTGTCGTCGTTGCTACCGCTTCTATTGTCGTCGAGGAGTAGTCTCGTATCGACCTCGACTTCCAATGTGCCCAATTCTTCACTTTTCCTATCGGTCTTTACCGTCGGCTTTGGAGGCACTTGCACGAGTGTGCGGACGCTTGTAACCCAGACTGTGTTGACAAGACCAGTGAGGGCAAACATTGTGACTGCGACCAGCAGCCACTCTGTTGCTTTCCCGTAGAATTCGGCGTCGTGCTCAAAGCGCTCTCCCCCGGGGTTGACGCTCAACTCGACTCTCATATGCTGTCCATCGAAGAAATCATCACTCGAGGGACGATCACAGTGGGCAGGTGCCATCCCAATGCGATTACCGTCAATGTCGTAGATAATAACATGGTCGGTCAAAACACTGGCACCGAGAATCGTTGATTTGACGGCGTCCGAGAAGAAAATGGTGCCCGCCACCATAGTGTTTGAGAGCGGCGTAAAATATTTGCTTGCTGGCATACACAGCTCAGCTGCGTTCAAAAAGTGAAAGCAGATGGGTGGGAACTTGTCTGCAGATGCCACGTCCGACGGACTCACGTCTGGGTAATACTCCGTGCTTTCAGGAAAGTAGTTGCCCGAGCCTGTAGCTTTCCTCCATGCAGCGATGAATGGCTCGCGGGCAGCCGTCGGTAAATACATAAAGGTTGTTCCACTGTCGAGAACGCAACCCCGATCACTGTTGAATACGCTGGCGTCGATATTGAGCTTGTTGTTGGGGTTGCCGACCGAAACGGACGCAAGTGAAGCTGTCCAATACTGATAACCAGTGTCGCGCATAGGCGTGTAGTGCACTTTTGAGTCGTTGATAGACAAGTCGACGCCTCCAAGCGTAAGAGATCCACCGTCGTCCGAAAGACACTGAGAAAAAATGCGCGAGCGAGTAGCCCCGCTAGCGTATAGCTGCTCGACGATCGAGTCGGGATGACGAGAGAAGCCCATGATACCATCGGCCGTTTGCGATGTGAACACACCCGATTGCTCAAAGATGCAGCCAAAATCAACAGGAGATGACAGCGTATTGCTGGAATCCTGCTTGTTGGCTACTCCAGGCGCGAACGTCATCTCATCGGTGACCTTGTACGCTGTCCAGTAGTCGCCTTCCACGTACGTTTGCCCGTATCTGCACTTGTCGGCCCCGTTAGAGCCACTTTCAGCCTTCTCGCATGCCATACAGTCGCCAGCTTCCTCGCACGTCAAGTACCGCGTGGTCGGCGTGAATGTGAATGGGTCGTGCCGGTGTCGGTCGCCACAGTGAACGCACCCATCGCACACAAACGCCGTTTTGCCGCTGCCTGTGTCGATGATGAGCTCTCGGACCTGTTCGCCAACCAGCACCTGGATCGTGTGCGAGCCCTCTCCTGTGTACAGCGACGTCTCGACCGCTGTCGCTGCGCCACCCGCAGTCGCGGTCACTCTGGCGCGCGGTTCGCCATCAAAAGGATCGTTGCTGGTGCTGTTGGTCGCGCTCGTCGCCTGCCGCGCCTGGACGCTGAGCATGCGCGCGAGGTGATGCGTCTGGTGGAACGTCGGCGTCCTCCTCACGCCCAGCATGGCCACGCCCGCCGACGCCGCGCGCGCCGGAGGCTTGTGGCTCACGGCCAGCAGCAGCAGCACCAGCGGCGCCAGCAGCAGCAGCTTGGGCGACCGCCGCCTCGCCATCGCGCCTGCGGGCTGGGCGACGACCTGGGAATGCCTGCACTAGCCGAGCGCCTGCCGCCTGGAGCGCTGCCTGATCTGCAGCAACGAGCGTAACGCGCGGAGGAGAGGCGAGTGGTGGGCCGCGGGGGTTATCGCGCCTCGACGCCTCGGCAGTCACTTGGCGGATCCATCGCGTCCGTTCGAGCATATGCAACTGCTTCAAATGAGAATTTGATCGGATCGCGTTCCGATCGGCGTCTGTTGACGAAATGAGAATGCGAAATGAGACTTCTCATTTTGCTCGCCTTTTGTCGCCACCCGCTATGCGTTTCACTATGGGTCGACGTCAACACCGTCTGCCTCGATTTCGTCGGCGCATTTTCCAACAGCCATCCTCCTGCCACGATGGCGGCCGCGGGCATGCGCTTCTGCCGCGAGTGGTGCGTCCGCCTGCTCGTCCGCGAGGGGAGGCGGCGCCTAGGGGCGCGCAGGGGAGGGGTGTCGCCTCCACGCGCGCCCTCCGCCGCCGCTCTCGCTCTCGCTCTCAGTCGCTAACGGACGCGCGCTGTGCCTTTGTGAATCGCAGCAACAACATGCTGTACCCGAGCCAGGACCGCGAGATCCGGCGCCTCATGTTCCGGTGCCGCAACTGCGGGCAGTCGGAGGAGGTCGAGGAGAACTGTATTTATGCCAACGAGCTGGTCAAGGACACGCGGTGCGTCTGGGCTCGGAGGCGGCGGCTTTTGCAGGCACTTTGCTGACCGCTGACCGCTGGCCGTGAACTGTTGCCGTACGTCAGAGTGCAGCTGGACGTGCTGCCGGGCGACATCATCGACGACCCGACGCTGCAGCGCGACTACGACGTGACGTGCCCCATGTGCGGCCAGCAGGGCGCCGTGTTCATCCGCTCGCACGACGGCGTCAAGCAGGCCACGCTCGGACTCATCTGGGTTTGCCTCAACCGGGACTGCCAGGTCGACGACGAGGGCAACCGCCTGCCCAGCTACCGCTGGATGGGCTAGGCCGCGCCCACCGTCGAGTTGAGCTGGGCAGGAAGGCTGGCGCTGCCTCCTACCAGGTGCTGGGTAGTGGACTCTCGACTGTAGGCTCCAGAAGGCGGCCGAAAGGGACAGACAGACAGACAGACAGGCAGGCAGGCAGAGCAGCTCCAATATATAGCGACGGCTGCGTCGTCAGCGACTCGGGTGTGCTTGCAGCGTCCACCGGCTCAACTCCATCGTTCGATTACGCTGTCCCGTACAGGATGTCGCGTCGCCCTGAATTAGTGACACCGGGGGGTTGTTTCGTATCCGGGTGGCCGGCTGGCAGTTGACTGTTTGCCTTGGCAGGGAGAAACAAACGAGCGAGAAAGGCGGCGCCGTCGCCTCCCCGCCCCGAGCCGAGCCCTCCCCCGCCCGCAGACCGCGCCGCCGCCCCCGCGCCCGCCGAGCGCTCCCCCGCGAGCCGCGCGTCATTTGGAGCCGCGCGCGAGCCGAAACGAGCCGAAACGAGCCGAAACGAGCCCGGATACGCCTGGGAAATCCCCGGAACGCCCAGGAACGCCTAGCGACCGCCCCTGTGATCCGAGAGCGATGGACACCGGGCAGCTGCGCAACCTCGAGGCGCTGTGCAAGGTCCTGTACGAGAGCGCGAACGAGTCGGAGCGCGCGCACGCGCAGCAGTCGGTGCTCATCCTGCAGAGCTCGGCCGAGTACATCCCGCAGTGCCAGTACGTGCTCGACAACTCGAGCTCGCCCTACGCGCTGCTCGTGGCCAGCAACAGCCTCACCAAGCTCATCACCACCCACTGGAACAACTTCACGGGTCCGCAGCGTGTCGATATCCGTGCGTGCTCGGCTTGAAACGTTCTCGTCTTTCGATGGTCGACTAACGTGTTTCGCCTGTGCAACTTTCTTCTTCTTCTTCTCTCTCTCTCCTTGGTGCTTGACAGGGAACTATGTGCTCGGCTACCTCGCGCAGAAGGGGCCCTCGCTCGAGAAGTTCGTCACCACGTCGCTCATCCAGATGGTGTGTCGCCTGACCAAGTACGGGTGGTTCGACGACGAGCAGCACCGCGAGATTGTGGGCGAAGTGACCAAGTTCCTGCAGGCCACCGTGGACCACTGCATCATCGGCCTGCAGATCCTGAGCGAGCTCGTGACGGAGATGAATGCTCCGGTACCCGGTCGAAACATCACTTTCCACCGCAAGATCGCCGTGTCGTTCCGAGAAGACTCCCTCTTCCGCATCTTCCAGGTATCGCTCACGACGCTCAAGCAGCTGCAGATGCACAACATTCTAGGCGCCACGACCATCCAGGAGGACCGTTTGGGCGACCAAGCGCTCTCGTTACTCATCAAATGTCTGTCGTTTGACTTTATCGGGACCAACCCAGATGAGTCGTCGGACGAGACGGGGTCGTTGCAGGTGCCGACATCCTGGCGCTCTGTCGTCCAGGAACCGCAAACACTGCAACTGCTATTTGATTTTTACGCCGTCGCCAACCCGCCAAACACGTCGAAATGCCTCGAGGCGCTTATGCTATTCGCCTCTGTACGCCGCAACTTGTTCTCACCGGACAAAGAGCGTGGCGTGTTCCTTTCACATCTAGTTACGGGCATTTGTGAGATCTTGCAAAAGCAAAAGGGTCTGGCCGACCAACAGAACTATCATGAGTTCTGCCGTCTCATTGGACGCCTCAAGTCGAACTACCAGCTCTCAGAGCTCATGAAGGCCGACAAGTTTCAGGAGTGGATGGATCTAACGCCTGACTTTACAGTCAAGTCGTTCCGCCAATGGCAGTGGTCTCAAAACTCTACCCATTACTTGCTTGGGCTTTGGGCTCGTCTCGTAGCGGCATTGCCCTACATTCGAGCAGACCCCGCTCCTGGATCGCCATCGTCGTCGGCTTTTCTCGATAACAGCGTTCCTCAGGTTATTCAAGCGTATATGCAGTCACGCCTGGACTCTTCCGAGCAATGCGCAGCGGATGATACCCTTGACAATCCTCTTGATGATGAAGGTGGGCTGTATGAGCAGCTAGAAAAGCTACCGACGTTGTGTCACTTCAACTACCGGCAATCGGGTGAGTATATTGTTTCCGTTCTGGACCCAATCCTGAACAAGTACGGCGAAGCGTGTAGCATTTTGGAACAGCGAGGTGGTAACCCAACAGAGGGGGTGCAACAGCAGCTTATGGCGATGGAGAACCAGCTTGCTTGGCTTGTGTATGTCATCGGCGCGATTATTGGCGGGCAGGTGTACGCATCCGGCAACACCGATGGAGACGAACTGATTGACGCGGACTTGTCCCAGCGCGTCTTCCGCGCAATGCAGCTTACTGAGCACCGGCTGATCACGAGCGGAGGGCAGCAGAAGCCAAGTGTGCACTTTGAGCTGGCACTGTTGTTTTACTTCAGCAGTTTTCGCAAGACGTACATTGGTGAGCAGCACGGAATGCCCTCGGCCCCTACACCTACAGCTGTTGCCAACACGCCGTCATCGCCGGTTATGGCTCCAAGTGACGTTGGGCTCACGGGAAAGCACAAAGCATATCTGCGCATGTTTGAGCGCATGGGCTTTGGAGACCATACGATCGTTGTCAATATGATTGTGACCAAGATCGGCAATAATCTCAAGTTCTGGGGCGACGATGAAGTTGTGATCAATAAGACGCTCGCGCTATTCTTCGAGATCACGTCCGGATACTCGACTGGCAAGCTGCTGCTTGGACTTGAAACGGTCCAGTATTTGATTGCGCACCACACCTCCGATGAGTTCCCGTTTTTGGCGATCCCTGCGAACACAAGGCATCGCACGACATTCCACACGACAATTGCTCGCTTGCTGTTTACCACTGCATTTGACGAGTGCTCGGAGCGATTTGAGCGGTTTATGGAGCCAGTGGAGGATGTTCTCAACAAGCTTATGCAAACGCCGAACTTCCGTGTGCCAGAAGCGCGTGAGGCCGTCATTGGCGTCTGCCGCGACTTGCGAGGCATTGTGCAGCAAACTCACAACCGGCGCACTTTCAGCTGCATCTTCGACTTTTTATACCCAACGTACTTCCCAGTGTTCGTTCGAGCTGCAGAAGAATTGTTCGACCACCCGCCGGCTATGGCGGCATTGCTCAAATTCCTACAGGAGCTTGCGTATAACAAGGCGCAGCGAGTAATGTTCGACCAGAGCTCGGCGAACGGCATCTTGCTCTTTCGCGAGCTCAGTAGCGTTGTGGTCGCGTATGGCCGCCGGATACAACCACTGCAAGTGGGCAAGAATCCCTACGGCGAAAAGTACAAGGGTATTGCACTCTGTCTTGGCATCCTGTATCGAGCACTTGGCGGAAACTACGTCAACTTTGGTGTGTTCAAGTTGTATAACGACCAGTCGCTCGACAGCGCACTTGAGGTGGCACTGCAGCTCGTGCTGTCAATTCCACACGACGACTTGATGACGTACCCCAAGGTTAAAAACGCCTACTTTTTCTTTCTCGAGATTCTCTTCCGGAACCAAATCTCGTCGGTTGTAGCACTTGACGACGCCATCTTTTCACAGCTCGTGCAATCACTTCACGAGGGTATCAACTCATTCGACTTGTCGATCGCAGCGCAATGCGCGACGGCTGTGGACCATCTCGCATCCCTATACTACCATGAGATGAAGAAAAAACGCGACACCCCCCTCAAGCACGCGCTGCGAGCCCATGCTCAGGCAAACCCAACCATGTGGTCAACCTTGTTGAGTTCCCTGTTCGACATTCTTGTGTATGGAGAAGCTAATTCGCAGTGGGCTCTGTCACGACCGATCTTGAGTCTGACGCTGTGCAGTGAGGAGGCACTGAACGCGTATCAGCAGACGCTGAGCGCGACGCAGTCACCTGAGAATCGCGCGCAGATCGATGAGGCCTTTGGCGCGCTCTTCACTGATGTGCTGCCGAATCTTGAGGCTTCGAACCGTGACAAGTTTACACAAAAGCTCGGCGTCTTCCGCAACGCGCTGCGCAGCTTCCTGACCATTCAGTGAATCCGCCCGTTCCTGAGCTAGGAAAGTGACGAGTGAGAACAGTTAGAAAGAGGAATTAGACGCTGGTGAACTTATACTCAACTCAGTACCAACACAAGCGAGGTGAAACCCACTTAAGATTTATCGTTTGTAATTAGTATCGCCAACCGAGATCGCATACAATGGACACGTGGTCGGATGGAAAAGTTGTCGATGGCAGGGCGACCTCGCTTGACACTTCATCTCGGGTGAAGTTTGGGAACACCTGCTTCACCTGGAGCCGGTTCACCTCTAGCACTACATAGTCGAGCGTTGCGGCGAACAAATGCCCGGGCGATGAAGCATAATTGGTAAACTCGGGGATGCCACAGCCTGACTCAAACTTCAGCTTGTGCGCAAACTCTTTCGGGAGTTCAACCTTGAGATTGGAGTTGTCTGCCTCGCCGGCGGAGAAGATAGTGCTACCCCCAGCCTCACGCAGCGCCTCAATCGTCGGCACACCGTCCCACTGGAAAGTTGTCGCCGACTGGATATGACGGTGGGAATTTGGAACAACTCCATCCAACAGAAACTCTATGGCGGAGGCATTTGGAAAAGCGTTCCAGTCTCCGCCCATAACAATGGCAGGTGGCGGTTTCGACGGATTTGCCGAAGCAAGTTCATTCCTCTTGACGTCGACTAGTTCAACGAGCGCTGCGGTCTGAAGGAGGCGAATCAAGTCGGCGTCGTATCGGAAAAAGAGGTGGGTGTTCGACACCACAAGCCGCTTCGTTGAATCCTGGACATGCTGTAGGACAGCAATCTGCGCGATCGTTGGTGACGTCATAACCCCTTTCTTGACTTCTCCGTAGTGCTCCAAAACCGCCTGCACAGCTGGGTTCGTGCTCGAGGCTACAGCAGCGCTGACATCGACAGTAAAGTGCTCCAGCACCCCAAAGCAAGAGCTGCGAATGAGCATGGCGCATCCTTCAACAGTCGATCCAGTCTTCCCAGCGTACAGCGGTGTGAAGCCTTTAGCACGCATGAGCGGGTCAAAATAGCGCGAGAACACTGCGCCTCCCATCTCTTGCATTAGCACCAGGTCGCTGTTTGATTCCAGCACCTCCTGAGCCACGAGTTGCATGCGGTACGGCTCCTTGATCGCTCGAGGATTTGCGTACGCGAACTTGCTTCTCTTGGCGTGGTCCGTCGTGTACCCATCGAAGAGCACGTTGTAGCTCATGACACGGAATGCATCGATCTCGTTCTCGTCTGCCCGAGACTTGCCCAGCTCTTGTCGAGTTGAAAACACACTGCGGTCGGGACCTTCCTCGGCAGGGGGAGTCACGATTGACGCCAGCTGAGTAGATGATTCGATTTCCGTGTCCTCACTTGCACCACGAGACGGAGGAGCGCACTCAAGGCGGAACCGAGCGCCAACGTCACGAGCAATTGGAGTGTAAGAGCGCGTGGTGGCTACGAGCTCTTCAGTTGACCCACTCGTCTCCGGCAGCCGGAACCAGCGCCACTCGCACCCATCCCCATCGCAATGCAGCGTCTCTGCGAACGGGACGACCGGGATGCCAACAAGCAGCGGCCCAAGCACCCAGATACTCTCGACCGCCGGCGAGTTCCTGACCAGCACGTACTCGACCGCGTCTCCGATCGTCAGGTGCGCCGACTGGAAGAGCGCGGCCCCGACCGTGGCCGAGTCCTCGAACACAATCTCCTGGCCGTCGTCTCCGAAGAACCGGACGGCGGCTGGCTTGGCTTCGGTCGGGGGAGAATTGCCGCCGTCTTGAGCCTTCCCGCGCTTCTTGCTGCGCTGGCGCCGCGAGTCGCTCTTGCTGTCGCCCGTGGCCATGGCGTTGGCGGCCGCGAGCTCGATGCGCTGCCGCGTCTTGGCGAGCGGCTCGTCGGCCGGGCGCTGGAAGGTCTTGGGCGTCCTGGCGTTGGGCAGCAGCAGCTGCAGCTTTACGACGCCCGACGGCAGTTCGCGCACGTTGGCCACGCGCCGCAGCCGCTGCGTCGCCCTCTCCGTCATGACGAGCGCTCTCGCGGGCATGGACAGTTGGGAAATGGACTCGATTGACGCTATTGGCGCAATGCCCATCAAACTGACGTGTTGGGAAGAGCTCACACCTTCACTCACCAGGCGAAGTACGTCAGCCAGTCAGGATGACGCGCCCATGTTGATGCACCAGCTCCGATTAGTCCAGTCCTCTTACAGCCATCTACTTGCCGACGAGGAAGTTGAAGATGTCGCCGTCCCGGCAGACGTAGTCCTTGCCCTCGGCCCGCACGAGGCCCTTCTCCTTGGCGGCCTTCATGCCTCCGGCCTGCACGAAGTCGTCGAACGCGACGGTCTCGGCGCGGATGAATAGCCGCTCGAAGTCCGAGTGAATGACGCCGGCGGCCACGGGGGCCGTGGAGCCCGCGAGTACATTCCAGGCGCGGGCCTCCTTCTCTCCGACGGTGTAGTACGTCTGCAGCTGCAGCAGCTCCTGGCTCGCGCGGATAACTTTGGTCAGCCCGGTCTCCTCCAGCCCGCTCTCGCGCAGATACTCGAGCTGGCTCTCCTCGTCCTCGAACGACGCCGCGGCCTCTTCTAGCGCGCCGGACACGGTGATGCAGATGCTGCCCTCGGCCTCGACCTTCTCGCGCACGGCCTCGGTCATCTCGTTGCCTGTGGCGGCGTCATCCTCCGACACGTTGCAAAGGTACAGCGCTTTCTTGGCCGTCAGTAGCTGCAGCCGCTGGAACTGCAGCTGCTCGTCAGGCTTGTCGAAGGCCACGGTCTCGGCCAAGTTGCCGTCTTCGAGATGAGGCTGCAACCGCTCCAGCACTTCGATGAGCGGCGGGATGGTAGGATCTGCCGATCTGTTGGCAGGACATGGAAGAGACCTGTGAGAGTTGCGATTGGTTCTCGGTCACATTGAAGCAGCTCACTTCTTCTTCTTGGCCAGGTTAGAGAGGCGTTTTTCGACCGTCTGCAGGTCGGCCAGGATGAGCTCCGAGCGGATGGTCTCCAGGTCGCGCAGCGGGTCCACCGACTCGTCCACGTGCAGGATGTTGGTGTCCTCGAAACAGCGCACGACGTGCGCGATCACCGCCACCTGCCGGATGTTGTCGAGGAACTTGTTGCCTGCCAGCGTCGGAAAGTCAGAACGGACAGCTGCGTCTGCGGTTGCACCACTACCGTCGCCTCACCGAGCCCCTCGCCCTTGGATGCACCGCGCACGAGCCCCGCAATGTCCACGAACTCGAGCTGCAGCCGATCGATCGCCGTTACGAATCGCTCCACACCGCCAGCAGCTCGGCGCGTACGAGACGGACCTGCGTCTCGATGACCTTTTGCGAGTGCTCCATCCTGGCTAGCGTGTGCACGCGTGGGTCGGGCACGGCAACGCGCGCCACGTTCGGGTCGATGGTGCAGAACGGGTAGTTGGCGGCCTGCGCGTTCTCCGTCTTGGTGAGCGCGTTGAAGAGCGTCGACTTGCCCACGTTCGGCATCCCCACAATGCCCACGGATCGGTGGAAGCCGCGGGCCGAGCCCACGGCCGCGGCCAGCGTCGTGCGCTTGGAGGCGGCGGCCAGCATGCTGCCAGTGCGAGCCGCTTGTTGGATGGACGTCATTTCGGGTCCGGATGTGGAGCGCTCCACACGCAACGGCCGCCCCACACGCAACATCCGCCCCACATGGACACAATTGCAGTTTCGTCGCACGCTTGCCAATCACCAACATTCCGCCGTTCTGGTACTCCTCCCTCTATCACTTATATCCCGTCCAACTGATCACTCACTCATCTCACAACTCAGTATACCAAAAGACCTCTATGATCCAATACTCCGTCCTCAAGTGGTGAGACGGACACATCCGCCATCTGGCAGCTCCTCAGAATGGGTTCGCGCGCTGCACTCGGCTGAGTGTGCGGCCGCCGTCGTCCTCCAGGCTCGAGTCCAGCTCCGCTCTCTCCTCCGCCGGCTCCGAGTCCTCGCGCCTGCGCCGCCGCTCGCGCCGGTCTCAGTCTCCAATTCCCAGCGCAGGCCGCAGGCGATCGAGATGAAGCTCTTCCGGTCGCTCGCTTTGCTGGCGCTCGCCGCAGCCTCGGCCGCCGCGCACTCGGCCGACAGCAACGAGGCCGCGCGGGTGACGGCGCTGCCGAACTTGGATCGCGAGCCGCCGTTCAAGCAGTACGCGGGTCAGGTTCCGCTGTCCACGCACGAGAAGCTCTTCTACTGGTTCGCGGAGGCGCAGGAGGCGCCCGAGAGCGCCCCCATCGTGCTCTGGCTCAACGGAGGGCCCGGGTGCTCGTCCATGGGCGGCTTCTGGACCGAGAACGGGCCGTTTGTGGTCGACGACGACCTGTCCGTCAAGGTGAACCGCTACTCGTGGAACCGCAAGGTGAACCTCGTGTGGCTCGAGTCGCCCGCAGGCGTCGGCTTCAGCGGAGAGCTGCAGGACGCCGACTACTACAACGACGACAATGTGGCCGCCAAGACGTACGAGTTCCTGCAGCTCTTCTTCGACAAGTTCGCGGACCTCAAGGGCCGGGACTTCTACATCACGGGCGAGAGCTACGCGGGCATCTACATCCCCTACCTCGTCGACCTGCTCGTGGACAGCCCGATCGCCGACGTCAATCTCAAGGGCTTTGCCATCGGTAACCCGTTCACCGACAACGTCATCGACGGCAACGCCTACCTGGACTTCTACTACAGCCACGCCATGGTCTCGCTCGAGAACTACAACGACGCGCGCGAGCTCTGCGGCGAGGACATCGGCTGCTTCTTCATGGACGACGGCACGTGCAAGCCCGAGTGCCTGGCAGTGCTGGCCGAGAGCAACGACGCCGCGGATGCGGACCGCCTCAACCCGTACTACATCTACGGCGACGTGTGCTTCATGGGCAACAACCAGGGCCTGACCCTGCACAAGACCCTCAAGGAGGAGAAGAAGCCCAAGGCCAAGGCAACCACGCGCGGTGATGTCGGCGTCTGCGCGGAGACGCTGACCCAGTTCTACCTCAACCTCCCTGAAGTGCAGCGTGCGATCCACGTCGAGGGAGCCAACGTCAACTGGACGGACTGTAACGACGAGGTCGGCGACCGCTTCACTCGCAGTACGAGCTCGCTTCCCAAGTACCACAACATCCTCGGCCGCGGGCTCAACGCGCTGATCTACAGCGGGGACGCCGACTCGGTCGTCAACTTCATCGGTACGGAGCGCTGGATCGGCCGTGACGGCCTCAAGCTGCACGTGACGGACAAGTGGAAGGCTTGGTTTGGCCCTGACCGCCAGCTCGCGGGCTACGTGCAGCAGTACGACGGTCTCACGTTCAAGACGGTCAAGGGCGCGGGTCATATGGTACCTGCTGTCCGCCCCCTGCACGGACTCAACATGTTCGAGTGCTTCGTTTTCGGCGATGAAGCGTGTGCGTCGTTCCTGTACCCGATTGACGGAGACGAGGTCGAGGCTGGTCTCGTGTCGCTGAGCAAGACCACGAAGCAGACGATCGTCGCGAGCGTCGACGAGTCGTCGCCCTCGCTCCTGTTTCCGGCATTCATTGTGTGCGCCGTGGTCGGTGGCTTTGTCTTTGCGGTTGTCAAGAATGCCCAAAAGCGCGCCGACTACGAGCGCATCAACTCTCCACGCAGCGTTAGTGTCAATGTCTAGAGCGTGCGTCATGTCGGGTGGCGAAAGGTGTCTTGTGAATATGCCGACGCCTCGACACGAGGTATAAGTGCTAATGAATATAACGAGCACTCTCTCTAGTTAGCACTACCATAGAACGGCTACGCTGCTCCTCGCATACTCTCCCGAGACCCCTTTTCACGCGGTGGGTTTGCAATTGCGTCGACCACAAATGTATGACGAGTCGACGCTTTCGTTCCTTGCAAGTTTGCCCTTGCTGGAGATGGTGCGGCTACCACCGACAACACTCCTCGAGCTGACCTCTGCACGATTGGGCCGCACGGACTCCCGTGACGGTTTAGTCGAGCTTGCATAACATTTCGCGCGAGATCCGAGCGCCACTCCTGGCTCACAATGTCTCGCAGCTCTGCGTCGCTCAACCCGCTCGCCTCACTTTCGAACCAGCAGCAGCAGCAGCAACACCAACAACGCTCGTCAACAAACCAGCATTGTCGACGAAACAGCAATGCATAATTCACTTACTCTCCAAGCCTCTCGCGCAAAGCTCGAACTGCCCAGTTGCAGTACGCGGCACCAGGTCGCTCCAGCTGCGGATTCTCTCGGAAAGTGTTGATACGTGTGTCATAGTAGTTCATGACCATCGGGCTACCGGCAAAAGCCTTCCAGGCAGTTGGGAACCCATCCAGCTGTTGCTCTACACGCTCTACGCGTGCCAGCACCTCGAACTTGCCCTTTACGTTCATCGCGGAGTTTTTCTTTTCTTTTTTCGTAGCGACTTGACGCGAAGCATCATGACACAAATAGGTGGGGAAAAGAGAACTTCGCCCTATAACTATGATGGACCTATCATGCTGGTTTCTCTGCGAAGCAGGTTTATTGGCACGCGTATCTGTGAGATGGCTATGAGCCTATGACAAAGTCATTATATTGTTACCACTTGCCTACGCCTCGAAGTAAAGTTGTCTGACACTCTTGATACCATTTACCTTTATTGATCTCTAGCGTTGAGATTCTTTTTACTAAGCTCCTCGACAGACTTCATGAGGTGGTTTACAGACTGCGCCCGGGTTGACCCAGCTGTTTTGACTGTTGGCTTGATTTGGAACCTTTTGGATCCTGATGCAGATCCACGCCCTCCTTGTGTTGTCGTGCTTGATTCGTCTCCAATACCTCTTGTACTTGTCCCCGACGTGCCTGATGACTTCGATGACTCTATCTCTTTCAGCCGTAGAAGCTTCGGTATGATCATGAGTGCAATCACAATTGCAGTGCACAAAATGAGAACACCCGACAGAAACACATAGAATGCAGCTGCAGACAAATCAACGAGGTATGCTAATGGAAGTATCACCAAACAGGCGAAAAGAACGACCAGAGCGGATGAAAATATCCACGCCGACTCCTGAAAGTCAACGGAGACCTTGCGAATGAGAAAGGACAAATAGAGTCCAAGGAAAAGTAAAATTGCTTTCCAAAACATGAGCAGTGCCGCAAAGATGAAGCTAGGCGATCGACATGCGATACGGCTAATGTTGCCATTGATCAGCTGAACGAATTCGTCTCGATACTCAGCGTGTGGGAACGCGACAATTCCCCAAACACCAATAATGAGAGCGTCAATAAGAAAGAAGATCAAGAGCACCTTCAGCATCATTCGCAGTGTGATCGTTGTCCGCTTCATTGCTCTCTGCATAAATACTCGATAAACGCGGAGAGATTTTACAACGAGTGCACCAAAGATCGAAGTGAATCCAGTTGACACGAGTACCGGACGCATGCCACAGATGAAGTCAGTCGGAGCGCCAGCATAAATAATTGGAGAGGCCATCGTAAAGAACCCTCCAACAACCATGATCATGAGTAGTTCGTACTGGGATCGTTTGATAATTGGGGCCTCTCTGTCTCGGTAAACGACAGCTAGTGCAACAAGAAGCACTACAAGTCCAATTATGCTAATCGTATAGACCGCTTTTACTGTGGGAGAAGACACGGGCACATACTCGCAATCGACAGTGGTGTCTTCAGGTAGTGAATCACCATTTTCACACTCAACCGAGATCGATCCATTTGAAGATAGTGGAAGAAGCCATCGATACTTAATATTACGCCTGGCATTTGAATCGCATTCGCTCACGTCGTATTCATAGAAGCTGGCATCGCACTCGGGTTTGCTAGTAATCCAATCAATCCACACACTGGAGCGTGACTCAATCCATTCGCATGACCGACTTGTTAAGAGCGGCTCCGGAAGCAGTGTATAGCCCCCATCACACGCAAAGGGAAGAGACGCATTTTCTGGATCTGGCACGGCCCAAGCAAAATCAATCTGCCGGTAATTATCAGAACTGTTGCAGCCTGAAACGGTGTAGTTGATATGGGTGGTGAAATCGCACAATGGAAGGCGGCTAAGCCATAGCCGCCATATATCGTATTTTTCCTTCACCCATCCGCAGGCTGCATCAAAGTGAGCATCGGCGACCGATGAGTCCTGGCTAATAGTGTAGTAGTCCCCAAGCAACGAGTTTATCTCCAGATCAGACAGCGAAAATTTGGAGAGTAGCGAATTGATAGGGAGATCCGGAAGTAGCAGCGAGGCATACTTCTTGAGTAGCATAATTGGATAATCGACGTTGACAGGGTTGCTTGTTGCTCGGCCGTATCCGTTTTCTCCATATTGCGCAGTTGCAGTGGCTACTATCTCAGGTAACGCGCGAGGAAGCATTACTCGGTCAAAAAGTCCTCCGTGAGCCGTCATAAACATGTCCGGTTCATAAAAGTAGAATAACACAGCTGAACCATTGGACTGTGCCTCCAACGCATAGCGTGCCACGTCGTCGTATCCGATGAAGCAGAAGTATGCTGGGATGCCAAGATTTGAAATTGTTGCTTGCAAGTAACCGTTTTCATAGCTCCCGTACATCATCACAATCATCAAGCATTCTTTGCCTTCAGCTTCTCGAAGCGTGCATGCCTCTGCCTTCGAGCAAGAATTCAGGCATCCCCATGCACCGTCTTCGCAGCCACTCTCAGCAGGAGGATAATATTCAGTGTTGTTAAAGAAAGCATATGCGCCATTGGCAGAGATCGGTCTGTCATCGTAGCTATATTGCTTCCAGTAGTTGGCAAAGAAGAGCGGTGAGTTAAGCGATTCGTTTTCCCCAAATCTGACAAAATCCTTCGTGGTATAGATGCCAGAGGTACCGAAGTAACCGACGCCTCCGGGGCTGAACGACTCGTTGGCATACGCTGCTAAGGCTGCCTCCTTTGAAGCCGTCCACACCTCCATGCTGACGTGAGTTGGAACACACAGTCCTTGGCCTGCAGTTGCCATTCGCTGGGTAGTTTGAACTGAGCTTCCTCCTTGGAAAATACCAACATTGTATCCTACGACTTCTTGTGCGAGAATTCCAAACACCATGCTCGAAAGTACAGATGACTCCCACCCTCTGATGTCGAGAATCAGCGTCCCGTCGACACTTCCAGATACCTTTTCCTCTGCTGATGTAGCCCCGGGGCCGTAAAACGTCATCGAGTTATCAGTCATGCAAGTTGCTTTGTACGCTTCGTCGGATGCAGTTCTCGGATCGTCAATCTAACTCAAAGTTCATGTTAGTCAGCCAAAGGAGATCATATTCAGACAAAGTTTCGAACCGTGTAGCGCGACGACGCTAATGCCGGCTTGAGGAATGGATTTACGAGCCGTCCAAATGAATCACGGTCAGTTGACGAGATGCCGAGCGATGCTTCCATATCATTGACCCATGAGCTCGTGAGGCATTTGCCGATAAAGAAATTAGGCGGAAGCGATGCTGCCGCTACATGCATCGCTGTGACCATCACCTCAACAACCAAGAGGGCGTGCAAACTCATCCCAGCCAGGTAACCTGAAATGAAGAGTGATGACAGGCTACAACGCAAGAATTGGTTGCGGATCTCAAACGTCGCCAAGGTAACCGATTGACTGTGCGTAATTGACGTGTTGGCGCAATCCATGAAACCAACTCCTTAGTGATCGCCGCAACGCAAAACTTCGGAAGTACACAGGCAGCACGCCTCCAAGCGGGTGTCTACGATAACTCATTGCTCTTGAATGGTTTCGAATATCCCTTTTGTAAAAACAAAAAAGCGGATTGTTCTCAATCACGTGTTGGTTTTGCTCAATCTCTTCTACTTTGGTACATCTGTTTCGACAACTCTCTTAGAAACTGCACGGCTGAGCTGCTCTACCGACACCATTGGCAACTTGCCAGATCGGTCCTTTGATTCGACCGACTTTTTTGCTGGTGTTATTTGATACCTCCCGGACCCTGACGTTGACCCGCCACCCGCTGATGTTGAGCTAGATGCATCTCCTCTAGCGCTAATACCAGAAGTACTAGATGCACCCGATGTGCCCGATCGAGACGACTCTTCCTCTTTCAATCGCAGGATTTTGGGTACGATCATGAGAGCGATCACAGTCCCGGTGCACACAATCAAGACACCGGATAGGAATACGTAGAACGCGGCGGCTGATAAATCGACCATGTAGGCCAGCGGCAAGATGACGAGGCAAGCAAATAGCACCACGACCGC
>JAASGX010000326.1:0-26768 GCA_023334415.1 Phytopythium chamaehyphon | reverse complement strand
GCTCACACTTCCACTGGATCGCAATAGCGCAACAATGGCGTCCGTGTTCCTCGGCGACCTGGACGACTACATCACGCCGTCGCAGGCGTGCGTGAACCCGCTGTTCACGCCTTCCACGGGCGCTGATGCTGGCGCTAATGGTGGCAATCCTAAGCCCGGCGTGGCCAAGCTCACGCTCGAGACGGAGCTGTCGGCCGACGACTGGGGCTTGCCACCGCCGACAACTGAGCGCGTCGTGAAGCCCGACATCATCCGCACCACCGCGCAGGAGAAGGCGACGATCTCGCTGGACGACTGTCTGGCCTGCAGCGGCTGCGTGACGTCGGCCGAGGCCGTGCTCATCTCCCAGCAGAGCTTCCAGGAGCTGCTCGACGTGCTGCAGCGCCGCGCCTTCCAGCGCGTCGTCGTCACGCTCTCGCCGCAGTCGCGCGCCTCGCTGGCCGCGCACTTCGGCCTGCCGGTCATCGACGTCCACCGTAAGCTAGTGGGCGTCTTCCGCTCCATTGGGGTACACCTCGTCATCGACTCGACCTGCAGCGGCGACTTCGCGCTGCTCGAGTCGCGGTCAGAGTTCCTGCACCGCTTCCGCAACCAGAAGAAGACGCTCTGGAGCCGCCCGCCGTCGTCCGTGGCCGTCTCGGCCTCCGAGACGCAGTTCCTCGAGCCCAGCACGCCCAAGAACCCGCTGCAGGACCCGCTGACGGCCTTGCCAATGCTCGCCTCGGCCTGTCCGGGCTGGATCTGCTACGCCGAGAAGACGCAGCCGAACGCCATCCCGTTCATCGACACGACCAAGTCTCCCCAGCAGATCGCCGGCTCGCTCGTCAAGCACTTTGTGAGTCGAGAGCACGGGATCCCAGCGACCGACGTATACCACGTCGCCGTCATGCCGTGCTTCGACAAGAAGCTCGAGGCCTCTCGGAAGGACTTTGTGGACGCCGAGACGCAGGTCAAGGATGTCGACTGCGTGCTCGCGACTACGGAGGTCATCGACCTGATGAATGCGCTCAACATCGACTTCCTCGCTGTCGAGCCCGCACAGCTCTCAGCCGATGAGATCATGCTCAGCGGAATCTCGCAAGACGGCCAGCGCGTGCTCGGCAGCAACGTAAACGCGTCGTCGGGCGGACAGCTCGAGCACATTTTCCGCTTCGCGGCCAAGGAGTTGTTTGGGGTTGTCGTGGAGGGCCCCTTGGAGTACGTTGTTGGCCGCAACCCGGACTTCCGCGAGGTGACTCTCGCCGTGGACGGCAAGGAGGTGCTCAAGTTCGCGATTGCCTATGGCTTCCGCAACATCCAGTCTATCATGACCAAGATCCGCCGCAACCGGTGTCCGTACCACTACGTGGAGATCATGGCGTGCCCCAGCGGCTGCTTGAACGGCGGCGGACAAATCAAGCCCAAGAGCACACTTTTGGCGTCGGAGCTGCTTGCGAGCGTAACGAGCCGCTTCCAGGAGCTTGAAGTGCGCGCTCCAACTGATAACCCGGCCTGCAAGTACGTGTACGAAACTTACTTTGGAGGCGAGCCCTTCTCCGAGCAGGCTCGGAAGGCGCTGCACACGCAGTATCACGCCGTGCCGAAGCTGGAGCTCTCGAATCCGCTTGGCATCAAGTGGTGATCAGGCCCATTTCACAAGTTTTGCGAGCGCAACAACAGTATATAGAGAGTTCGGTGTGCTTTGATAGACTCGATCGAGGGTTTTTGATTTTGCTTTGCTTTGTTTTTTGTTTCTGCTACACGTGTTGACAATTTTTGCTCGCTCACTCACAGGCCCTTGGAGGTTCCCTGCGCAGTGATGGCCAGGGTCTCGGCGGCCGAGTTGCCCACGTGCACGGGGCACAGCACGCTGCTCTCGTCGGCGTTGTGCTTGCCGTCCTTGACGCCCCACAGGTTTTCGTGGATGCACGCCTCCTTGAGCGCATGGCGAATGCTTCGCACCTTGGAGACGACCCAGGCCGAGGCCGAGCTCTCCTCGCTGGTGGCGAGGGCCGCCGAGTGGGACTCGAACTTCTCGATCTCGCCGAGGAAGGCTTCGCGCCACGGGTTGGCCTTCTTCTTCTCCTCCCGCTCCTCCTCGTCCAGCCAGTTCTGGCTGTGCAGCACCATGCAGCCCATGAGCACTGGGAGGTACCAGAGCGAGGCCATGAAGACCTTGTGCGCGGTCGCGTTCGTCGGGTTCTGGTAGAACTTGTGCGCGAGGTAGATGGCATACGCGTTCACGACCGTGCCCTCGACCGCGAACATGTAGCTCGTGGCGTCCGTGAGCGCCGCGACGATCGGGATCGGCGCCATGTAGAGCGAGTACCGCAGCGCCAGCGCCGCGCTCCTGGCCCCCGTGGGGTCATTGCACGCCACCATCTGGTACCCTCCGCGCATGTAGTCCTTGCGGGCCCTCCAGCTCAGCGCGAAGAAGTGCGGCATCTGCCAGCAGAACATGAGGTACGCGTGGAGTGCAGCCTCCGGCGCGAGCACCGTGCCAGTAGCGGCAGCCCAGCCCATGATGGGCGGGATGGCTCCCACCACCGACCCGACCCACGTGTTGAGCTCGCTGCGCTGCTTCATGGGCGTGTACACGAGCGCGTAGAGCCCGATGTTGAATAGCCCGAGCGAGGCCACGAGCGGGCTGCAGCCAGCCGCGAGGATGGCGGTACTGGCCGTGGCCGTCGCGGCTCCGAAGCCCAGCGCGTGGGCCCTGGTGATCTTCCCCGAGGGCAGCGGCCGCCGACACGTGCGCGTCATCTTCCGGTCCAGCTCCACCTCCCACGCCTGGTTGAACGAGTTGGCCGAGGCCGCCGCGAGCGACGTCCCCACCGTCGCGGCCGCAAAGGAACCCCAGGAGATGGGCCCGCCGGCCATGAGGAAGCCCGCGCCAGTCGTCACGACCACCAGCGCGCTCAGCCGCGCCTTGGACAGCTGCGCGTACACGTCCACGCGCTCCCGGAGCGTCAGCGCGACTGGCGAGACGGCCGACGAGTCGATGGAGGCCGAAGAGGCCGACAGCTCGGCGGTCGAGCGCGTCGACAGCACGCGGAGCACGCTGGTCCGCGCAAAGGGCCCCAGGCCCCGCGGGGATCGCAGCGCCACGGCCAGCATGGGACTCTTGCGGCGGGACACGAGCGGGCGAGTACCTCGACGAGAGGCCGACTGCCACCGCCACGGACGCTTGAGCTATGAGCGGTGAGCTCGAGCTGCTGATACCTTCCAGGCAGGTGAGGGAGCGCGTGTCTTTGAAGGTGTTCCGTCGGTGGTGTGTGGCTCGGAGCGACGCGGTACCTTCCGGCGACATTGCGTGTGATGGATCACGGCGGATCAGCTGGCGAGGTTTTGGGGTTTATTGCTGGAAGGGACACTTCAAGGACCGGTACCCGGTAACAACATCAGCATTCCAAGCATCAACATGGAGCGCTTTCGCGATCGTTGTCGAGGCTCTCGAAAAGTATAAGGTTGCGAGTTCTGTAGCTCATATTAGGTGAACGCGAGATCCATCGGGTTTGATGAAAGTGTTCGAATGCAAAGGTGAGCGTTCGTGGCCTGGGTTGACACTTGTGAAGCGAGTCTAAGTATACTGCTGCATCTAGAATTAGCCTGATTGGTGTGGCATTGAAGCGAACCTCAGACTGCATGAGCTGTGAGCTGCGAGTGGTGAAGGCATGACGGAGAACGTGCAGGTCGCGGTGCGCGTCCGGCCGTTCAATGATCGAGAGAAGGCGCTCGAGAGCACGTCATGCATTCGTAAGTTGCGATTGATTCCAAAAGTATTAAACCATATAACCCACCCTCTAATCGTTTGGCTTTCTCTGAGCAGGAATGGTCAAGGGAACCCAGCAAACGATCATCACAGACCCGGAGACGAATGCTGACAAGGTTTTCACGTTCGACTACAGGTGCATATTTCTCAAGTGGTCGCCTGTCGACGCTGCGCTAACTGGATCAAAACCATTGGACGAACAGCTACAATAGCTTCGCCTCGCCCGAAGATCCCGAGCACGCCTCACAGGACACGGTGTGGGACGATATCGGAATCAAGGTAAGCAATGAGCTAGCACTTGTGGAGACGCCTCGAGAAAAGGTTTCGCCTACAAAATGTGAGTAGGTGCTGGAGCACGCGTGGAATGGCTTCAACGTCAGCTTGTTCGCTTACGGACAAACAGGTACATGGCTCTTGGCAATCACGAGATTACTTGTTTGCTTCGTCTGACTTACTCTCCATGGTATGGTAGGAGCTGGGAAATCGTTCTCGATGGTGGGATACGGCAGTGACAAGGGAATTATACCTCGAGCGTCCGAGGTTATATTCCAGCGTATCAGCGGCAATGACACGGAAGTGAGCTTCAAAGTCGAGGCGAGCATGATGGAGATTTACAATGAGCGGGTCAAAGGTGAGCTCATTGATCTGATTGGTATCGACATGAACACATCGGATAATAATGAGGTTCATGCACCAGACTTGTTTAACCCCGCCCTTGACAACTTAAAAGTCCGCGACCACCCGCGCCAGGGGCCATACGCTGAAGGTTTGACGCGAAGCGCAGTCGCTTCACATGCCGAAATCAACCGCGTAAACTTCTTCTATACTGCTTTCAACAAGCTTCCTTGCTTTGTCTCATCCCGCTATGCAGCTAATGGACGCAGGGATTCTTGCAAGAACGACAGCATCGACCAATATGAACGCGACTAGCTCGCGAGCACACACGATATTTCAGATTATCGTTACCCAATCAGAACCAAATCCATCAACGGGAAAGGTGATGGAGAAAGTTAGTCGGATCAACCTAATCGACTTGGCCGGAAGCGAGAGAGCTACTAGTACTGGTGCGACGGGTGCAAGGCTCAAGGAAGGAGCAGCAATCAATCAGGTCTTGAAAAGCACTAACTGCGCCCGAATCGTTTTGCGGTGTATTTGCTAATCGGGTTTATTCTAAAATGCAGTCGCTGTCAGCTCTCGGAAACTGCATTTCGGCGCTAGCTGACATTGCCAATGGGAAAAAGAAGGTGTTAGTCCCGTATCGAAACTCAAAGTTGGTACGCCATGCACAGCTCTGGATTGTCGACCAATAGTACTGAGGATGCGATCTTTTGGCATAGACACACTTACTAAAGGATTCACTTGGCGGAAATTCCAAAACAATCATGATCGCCGCGCTAAGTCCTGCAAGCGTGAATTATTCGGTACGAAAATGGAATTAGCCGCGAAGACGTGAGTTCTTACGCCAATTACTTGGTCTCCCAGGAAACTCTGAGCACTCTTCGCTATGCTGATCGTGCAAAGCAGATCAAGAATCAGGCTGTTGTGAACGAAGATCCTAATCAATTGCTGATTCGTCAGGTATGTGTGCATGACCACGTTTACTAAAATCACTGTGTGACTGACTTCATTCATACAACAACAGCTGAAAGAGGAGCTAGAAAATTTAAGGAAAGCCATGATGGAAAATTCAGACTCTCGACCGCGCTCAAGAGGTGTAGACGGACAAGGGCTGGGTGGGGATCTTGGTACATGCACACCACCAATGGACACTGCACGCCAACAAGAGGTGGCCTTGATTCGTGAACAACTTGAAGAGCATCAGCGATTACTTCAAGAGAGCGAGGTGAGGAGAACAGTGTAACGAGGCAGACTTGATTGAAAACTGCGTCTAAAAGTTCGTAATTGCCCGCCAGAAAACGTGGGCAGAGCGCCTAAAAGAAACAGAAGAGCTTGCTCGTCAACGCGAGGAGCAGCTGAAGCTACTCGGTCTTGTATCGAACGCCGAAGATTTGAAGGAGCGTTGTGCAAAGGTTTGTGTCTTACATTGTATTCTCTCAAAGTATCGATCCATCGTGATAAAACTAACAGAAACGAATAGGAGCCCCACCTGCTGAATCTCCACGAAGACCATTTAATGTCCGAAAAGTTGAGGTATTTCCTTCGGCAGGGAGAAAATCGAGTTGGACGAGGCGATGCAGAAACAGAGCAGAATATAGTCATTGGAGGGCTCGGGATCTTAAAGGAGCATTGTACGGTCACGAGTGATCAAGTTCATCTTTCTATGACCATATCCAATCCAAACAATGTCGAAGAATCAGGCACCATTCTTGAAGAACCGGCTGTGAACGATGTTGTATTCGTTCGACCTGTAGGTGCAGCCAAAGTATACATCAATTCAACGTTGGTGAGCGAGGGCCAATCCGTTGAGCTCCACCACAACGATCGACTGATATTGGGAAACTCTAATGTTTTTCGGGTTAGTGTACATCACTATATTTGTGAAGTTGACCGTAATAAACATAAGCAAATGATGTGGTATTGCATTCAGGTGGTGATCCCATCCGCGCGGCCGCCAGATCTCAGCGAGGACGAAATTGCAAAAGAGTCGCAGTTTGATTGGCAGCTGGCAATCAAAGAGCTGCACAACAGTCAGCTCAAGGCGAATCAAGAGCTCGAGGCAATAGCAGAGCGTGAAAAACAAGAAATGGATGCCAGAGTGAAGCTGATGGAAGAAAAGTATGGAGATTTAGATCTGAATTATGGCGCACGAGCAACACCTAACAACTGTGATTATACACTGCAGGATGCAAGAAGAAAAGAAGCAAGCTGAAGATCGATTACTTCAGCAGCGTCAGGAGTGGGAGGATCATGTGCGTCATTTGAACGAGCAAATGAAAGTGAAAGAGGACGAAATCAAGAGTCAGATGCATTCTGACGAGGAACAGGACAAGAAACGGCTTGCTGAGCAATTAGCGCTCCAAGAGGCGAAGCTTGCTGAGGAACTTGTCAAAGCGGAGATTTTGTTCGAAAAAAGACAGCTCGAGATGGTCGAGAGACAAAAGGAGCTCGAGAATTCTTTGCAGAAGCAGATGTGGGAAGCTAAACTACTGAGCCGGCGAAAGGACCGCGAAAGACTGGAGAGGCTCAAATTTGATGATCAGCTTCTGAGCGCTATCCCTCTCGTCAACGAAGCCAACTCCATAGCAGAGGAGCTGGAACGGCCGACACGTTTTGCTTTGCAACTTATTACAAGTGGTCCTCAATTGTCAGTGTTTGCGCTTGAGCATGAAACTAACGATGAAGAAGAGGACGCTATTGCAGAAAGCATTGAGCCGGAGCTTAAAGTCCAAGCTAACTTTCAAGAGGCCGGTACATTCCGTAGTGTGCTCTGGGACATTGATCTCTTCCATGCCAACATGTATACGATGCGAGAGATGTACCAGGCATTTATTGAGAATAACCGAACACTTGCTGCAGTCACAGCATGGCAAAAAGCCAATGAAATTGACTCGGATCCATTTTATGAGCCGCCACAGCCACAGATGATAGGCAAAAGCTTTGTGTTTCTCAACGATCTGGTGTTTGGGTGCAAGATTACGGAGACTACACCCATTTATGATATCAAAGGCCAGCAAAACGGGAATCTCCGTTGCGAGATCACTCCAAGTGTGCTATCTCATGAGTGGCAAGCCCAACAGCATCGTCTAGTGGATGAGTGTCCATCGGACATTGCGCAGCTCGAGCTCCCGACGCTAAAAGATTTCTTGGGTGCCAACCTACGAATCACAGTATTCATCGAACAGCTGAAAGGAATTCCGGGGAAACTCTGTAAAGATGCGCAGGTAAAATTTCGATGGAACAATGCACGAATTGACAATCAGCAAGAAGAAATTGGGCAAAGCGAGGAGTATGCATCTGATCCAGCTCTTTCGCCGTCAGTCGACCCCCAGATCAATTTCCATGTCGTGTTGGAGCGTCAAATAACGATGGAGCTCATCGATTGCCTGACGAGCTATCCTTTGGAGTTCGATGTGTTTGGGATAGTCCCAAGCAGTAACCTAAACAAAGTTGCTTCACGCGCGATAGACTTGCGAAGTAGTTCGACACCAGCGATGAGTGATGCGGGAGATGGTGGTGCCAATATCATGTTTTTTGATGCCGACTCGAGTGGTCAAAACAAGCTAATTGGGAAAAAGCAATCAATGCGCCGTCGAAAAGGCAAGTTTCTCTCATCAGAGGAAGATGTGTCTGTATTACTGGAACAATGCAAGGAACAACTCATCATTCAAAGCAAAACTCTTGATGACAATACACAAGAGCTTGAGCGTAAGACTCTGCAGGTCAGCGAGTTGCAGCAAGCGCTTGAAAATGAACAAGCCTCTCGACGATACCTCGAGGAGGCGCTTGAGAACATGGTGCGAACTAATAAGCTTATCCAAAGCAAACTTCAACAGCAGATCTTGAAAGATGCGGTATCAAGAGGTCCGACTGAGCGAAAACTGCAGGCTGTTGTTGACGCTGTTCGTGTTCCTTCAGTCTCCGAGTTTTCTGCTCAATCAGAGCAACAAAAGAATGGTGAACGAGATGAGCCGTCGCATACGAGCAAGCCTCATGCTTCACTTTCTCGTCGAGCATCAAAGTCCCTTGTAGATGAGAGACAACACGGAGCCAGTAACGTTGATTACAAGGCTCTGGGATTTTCTGCTCATTCTCAACCATCACGGCGCCCGTCACAGGAGCTTAGTGCGGCACCACAATATTCGGCTCGTGAGATGGACCATCGTCAGCAACAATTCCATGATGGCTTAGTCTTGTCGAAGCCTTTGCCGACTCCAAACTCGAGTCAGAAGACAGTTCCAGTGCCACAACCAACAGCGTTAGAATCTAGTAGAGAGAAACCAAGGCACAAGTCGTCACACGGTGGCGGCTGTGTTGTTTCCTAAGCAAAGTCATGCGTTGGTGGTTTAGTGCGTTACTGTAATTGTGAATGGCAATGACAAACATGAATGTGGAATGATTGAGAGAGAGTATCGGAGTGATATTGATCAACATATTATGCGGTGCTCTTCCGATGGAGCGACACACACGCTATGCTACAATGCGAAGGAGCTGGAACTGCGCTCCAATCGCTTTTGTCTCGAGAACGTAGTCTCGGGAGAATCCTACAAGCTAAAAGTACACGACACTGGCGAAGACGCTTCTACACAACAGTCCTGCACGCAGTGTCGTCATGGTGCAGATCGGCGACCAAGGTGCGCAAGGCGAGCAACTGGGTGTAGCGCACTTCGTAGCGACGACCAGCTCTTCAGTTTGCTTTGCATCGTCTTCCTCAGCCCGGTGTTTCGCATGCTGTGCACTCTCGCGTCGTGGAGAGTTCCGCGGTACATGCTTCCTCGAGAGAGGTCCTCGACTTTGACGTCAAAGGCTGAGAAATGCCACTGCGTCATCTCGGCTGCCTGCTCCAGCGCTAGCTCCCACCGCTGAGCTGTCAATGTGTCGTCGCGATTGTACAGGTACAGCTCCATCGTCTCACCGTACGGGTCGACCACATGGAGGGCTCCATCGTCCGCACGACTCGCGTGGGCTACGGCGATTTGAACCAGCGGGCTTGGAAGTTTGGCTGAGCCTCGAGTGCTGCTTCGGTAGAGCAGCAGGAACTCGTTCCGGAGCACCACGAACACCTTGGTGTACCTGCTTGCCTGTTCCTTTCGCCGAAGTTCGTCCTTGCCATCGTCTCGAGCCCAATACATCCACCCCTGCAAGCGGATGTCGTGCGACAGCGGCGAGAAGAGCACGTGGCTGCCTCCTGCTATGTCGTCCGCGAACCCGAAGCTGCCACTGTTGCTGCTGCAGAAAGACATCATGGTCTCATTGGACGATCGAGAAAGCGGCGACGGAGCCGTCCAGGCTCCGAAGGTCTTGTTGTCTCGAGTCACGCTCTCGGTGGGCGTGATTGGCATGGCTCCTGCGAACGAAGCATTGGCAAATCGCCTGGCGCGCGTGGGGCCTTCATGCTTGGCGTCCAGCGACCTGAAAAAGTGCTTGGAGAAGAACGAGTACTTGGAAGGCGGGCTGTCCATCCACGCTGTTTGTCCAGGCGTTTTCGTGTGTGGGTGGAGCTGGCCGACTCTGCTGGGCTGTCTGTTGTGCCGCGTTAAAGCGACGAAGACAAGCGGCAGATCCAAGTGCGCCTGGGACGAGTTTTCGACAACTAAAGCTGACTTTGCGCCGTCGCGTTTAGTTTGTGCTTGACTGATGAATGAAGGCTTGGGAAGTTCAGGGAGCTCCGAGAAAGATGCGGCGGGTACGGTGGCGGATGGAAAGGGAAGGGCGACGAGCACGTAATGCTGGAGCGTGCTCGAGCTTTAAAAAGGGATGGTCCACCCTCGCACGCGGGGCGTTGCTAATCTCACTCGATGGCTGTGCTCTCTGCTCTGGCAGCTTCAAGCTGGGTGGATCGTACATGTACATACTCTGCTCATGCTTTGGACGTATTGATAGCTCATTTTCCTCGTCACTCTGCGTGTCAAGTTTGGAGTCAGCACGCGACAGTGGCGAGATGGGATCGAGCAGTTCGGAGCTGTTCTGGGACCAACGTGGCGGCTGCGAGCCAAAACCCAAGTGAGGCTGCACGCGATGAGGCGATGGATTGAAGGTGCCCACGCCTTCCCATGGCCAAATTCGAGGTGTGGAGACCTCAGGATGCATCAACCAGTGACTGACCAGTGTGTCAATTGACAGTTTGGGATGGTGCGAATGTCAGACGGATTTTATTTAGATGCCGACGCCGACCCACAGGAACTGGAAAGGGCTTGGTGGTCCTAGCCTTGCGGCCACTGGGCCGAACGCTTGAACGTGTGTGTGGTGGAGGTGGAAGCCTCAAAATGTACCTGTGCACTACAATGTGGGCAGAGCCATTGTGAGGCACAGCGCCGTGAACCGAGTTACTTACAGCTCGACTGCAGCGATTCTGAGTCTCCGCGCAATCACATGGGGGCGAACGTTTGTCGATTGCTCGGCCATCGGAACGATTTGTTGGTGCAGGACTAGCAAACCACAAGCAATGTATCGGTAGCTTGCTGTCCCCCAAGTTCGTGGGTGGACGCTGTCGCCTCATGAATCAGGCCCGCTCTTACCACCGGATTCGGAGCAAGATCCAAAGCTACGAAAGCCAGGCGCAAATCTTCTAGCTGGTACTTTCAACATGAAGTGGTTACAGCCGCGTCAAACGACGCCACGGACTGAAAACTGTGAGAACCGACCGGCACGCAAGCGATACCGGCCCTCACTACCCCTGCCCAGCTGGCGCTCTATCTGCCGTTGCCGCCAGCAAGGCTCAGACGGCTGATCTGACCCAGATACTCTGCGTACGAGTACGAGCCGCCGCTGAAGCTCGCTCGGTCCTCCACCAGCTTCCAGAAGAAGCGACCCTCGGCCGGGTCGCCCTCGCGCATAATGACCAAGTTTGCGAATGGTATGCGCTCTTCGCGCACGGCTGACAGAATGTTGTCCACGCGTCGGCTTGCATCGTCGTGCGGCGCCAGCAGCTTGACCTAGAAGTTTACACGATCTATAGTAAGCGACCCAATTCAACACATCGACAAAGACCATAGCGATCGTACCTGCTTGCAATCGACGCCCTCCATGGTCGGAATGCCAAAGATACTAGTGAGCAGATCGGCCGGTGCCGAACGACCCACCCACAAGTACAGCGTAAGCGAGTCGTCGAGCAGGAACACACCGTCGCACTGCAGTCGCTCGATAGAAAGGTTGATAACTGGCGGCAGAACAATCTTCTGTTTGCCTGCGACGGTCTTGTCGGCACGATCCGCTCCCTCGGGCAATGGTAGACCAGCATCCGGTGGCAGGTTGTGGAGTGCAAACAGCCGAGGATAGACAAATACGCGCGAGAGCGTCGTCGGCATATTGTTCAGCTCGTACTGGTAAAATGTGCGCTCATCCGCGTTCAGATCGGTACCGCCGCGGAACGCCGAGTTTTTGAGGAGGGACATCTGTTGCACGATAGATAGGCTGTTAGAATCTGCAAGAGGAACGCTTCAAATGGCAGTACGCATGATGCTTACCACATAGAGCGGAAGAAGCTGAAGCGACTCCGGCAGGTGCAGCTGGTAGCCCGAGCCCTGTTTTGCGCCGTAGGCACCCGAGTTGCGGTAGGCGCGGACGATGTCAGCACACTGAGCTTGCATGCGGCTGCGTGCGCTGTCGAGCCCGGTCTTCAGTGCCACCTCAAGCGCATTCTTGGCCATAATGTTACACAGTGCATCAACGTCTGCCGCCCGGAACAGCTCCGCAAACACTGGTCATGAGAATGCAAATGTCAGTAACTAATCTATCACAAATGCTCGCAATGAAGCAAAATCCGAGAAACGTACGCTTTGACACTGGGATGCAGACCGTGTGCACACGGATTCGGCGCTCGCCGCCAGAGTTGGTGTACAGTAGACCAGCCTGGACTGAGATTGTAGATGAGCTTAGAAGCGCATCGCTATGTGTGATTTCAATCGCAAACGTCGAGTCGGCATTGCAAGTGGGCAGCGCAAGAAGGTCGGGTCCGCGTAGGAAGAAGTTGCCGTAGAAGTTGGACAACCGCATGCCCTTGGTGCAGCGCACACGCATCACGGCTTCCCAGGCTGTCTCACGTACGAGACAGTGAGCCAGTTCCTTTGAGAACTTTTCACCGTCCCGCTCCGCCGAGAATGCGGGGTAGTAGTAGACCTGTCCCGCTGAGTACTTCGAAAGCGCGCCGATGGACGCCACATCCGTGTACTGGGACGAAAACAGGAACATGTCCACGCTGACCTGCTGCCGGCAGAAGTCAATCGCGTTCGTGCGGTAAAACCTAGTTGAAGTAAAACAGATCGTTAGCAAATGCGTCGAGGCACCGCACAACGAAGGCAAACTCACGTGTCGGCTGCGTTGAGCAGCGTATGCTCCTTGTCTGTTCCATAAAGACGCGGGTTGTCGCGGTTGCGCAGCGCGCCATGGCCCGTGGACGGCAATGTCGACTGGAACACCATCATCTTGCCACCGACCGACGACTGTGACCAGGTTGCAATGAAAAATGTTAGTTCCAGAACTACAGCGACCATGCAATGTTGGAGCGTACCATAAGCTTGAACGCGACACGGATAGCAGGTCCTAGAGCGGTTTCGGCGGTACGAGCGTTCTGATGGATTGCCGGGAGGGTGTCAAGCAGCGTTTCGATGACCTCACGAGAGTCGCTGAGATTGACGAGCAGCTCATCGGGGATCGGAATGAACAGCTCATCGAGGTCGGCGACAACCATCATCTGAGGCGCCTTGAGCGTTGACTTGAGGTTGTAGAAGTGAATGGCACTGTCGTACGTGAGGAAGCCCACACGGGTACGCGGAGCGCCAGGGAGATTGTCCAGCTGCGCCTTAATAGTGTCAACCGCAATCTGCAGAGTGCCAGAGGCAACAGCCGTCGCGGAAACGTCGAGCACAAACATGAAGCACGGAGGCTGCGGAGGACGCATCATGTACTCGGACGGCGCAACGATCTCGACGCTGCCACAACTGAGCTCTGGGCGTTCGTCACGGTCTTGACGCTGCTGGTTCGCGCCCAAATGGCAGAAGTACGAGCTCGCGACATCGTTCGACACGCCACAGAAGTTGCAGCGCCATCGGCGACCGTTGTCGACCCACTGCACGAAGGGGTTAATGTACGAGCGGCAGTGCCGGCAGCGAACTACACCGGTCGGTCCAAAGTTGACAACGTCGAGCTCGTCGCCCTCCTCCTCGGGCGGCGCGAGCGGGCGCATAATGATGCCGTACGTGAGCTTGGACTTGTTGGCGTGGTCCATTGAGTGCGGCAGTACGCCGACCGTGAGCCGCATGAACCGCGGGTCGGACTGCGACGCCATCATTTCCTCCGACAACGCCGACTGCTGCTGCGCCGCAGGCATCTGCGGCTGCTGTCCCTGGTACTGCTGCTGCTGGCCGTATCCGTCTGCTCAAATTCCAAATCCATCTGTCAGACTAAAACCACCTATGACAGGCTTCAACGAGGATCTTTAACGACGCACCGCCCATCATGTCCTGCTGCTGGAAGTTGCCGCTCGGAAGCGATCCGTGCTGCTTGGGCGGCATCTGCTGCTGCGGCGGCTGCTGGAACTGCTGCGGCGGCTGTCCCTGGTACTGCTGCTGTTGGAACTGCTGCGGGGGCGGCGCCAATCCAGTCTGTCCTCCCATCGGAGGTGGAGTCAATCCAGCCTGTCCTCCCATTGGAGGCGGCTGGAGTCCTGGTTGTCCTCCCATCGGAGGCGGCGCTAATCCAGGCTGTCCTCCCATCGGAGGAGCCAATCCAGGCTGTCCGCCCATAGGAGGCGGCGCTAATCCAGGCTGTCCGCCCATAGGAGGTGGAGCCAATCCAGGCTGTCCGCCCATGGGAGGCGGAGCCATTCCTCCTGGCCCAGTGGGTGGGCCTCCCAACCCCATCTTGCCGAACTGCGAGCTGAGCCCGTTGACGCCCTGGCCCATCGCGGGCGGCCCGCGCATGGCCGGCATCGAGTGCTGCTGCTGCATCGCGGGCCTCATGGGCGGCGCACCGGCCGACAGCGGGCCGCTGGGCGGGCCTCTGGGCTGAAATCCCTGGCCCGACCCGGGCGCCGGGCGCTGCTGGAACTGCTGCGGCGGCTGGAACTGCTGCGGAGCGCCGGGCTGGCTCGACGGGCCCGACATGGCGCGCTGCAGCGGCTGCGGAGCTCCGCGAGGCGCTGCATTGCCGCCGCTTGAAGACGGCGGGCCCTGGCGCAGCGGCGGGTTCACCTGCCCTGGGTTGAACGGCCGGAAGGCGCCCGCGGGTTGGGCCTGGGCCTGAGCCTGAGCCTGAGGGCGCGCCGCGCCGTACGGCGGCTGGAACGGCTGCATGGGGAGCGAGCGGCCGCCACGGCGAGCGGAAGATCGACGCGCGTCGCCTTTTTATCGGTTGTGTAGGCGAAAAAGGGGGAGCGGGGCCCGGCCGCGGAAAGTATAAGGCCACGCGTGTGTGTTTGTTTGTGCTGTATCGACAAAAAAATTGGGCCTGATAATGGATGCTGTGGCTGGTGCTTTCGTTTTGCTTCGAGGACTTGAGAAGGGGGAGGAACGCGTGGCGTGCGGGGAGTTTAATTGTGAGGCCTGGCGAGTTGAGGAGGATCTTTGGTCAGTTCACGGTTTTGGGCATGAGGTTTTCGTGATTCAACGTCATGTAATGTGCATCGCTTCACTTAGCTGGCATGTGCAGTCGCAACATGCTTCCAACCCGTGAGAGGTGCGCAGCAAACTCCGCAATCGCGTTGCGATTTGCTTTGACTGCAGGTTGTGGTCGGTGAGGTCATCACTGGGCTCTGGCTGCCAGGTAAAGCGGACTCGAGCGGAACTATCGGCAGTGGCTAACCTGCTGCCGGACATCGAGCGCTTGCTCGTAGAGCAGCAAGAAGTTCTAATGGGCTCTGCAGTCGGCCGTCGAGCGAGTCACAAACTCTCAATGGCTTCAGCCAACTGACTCAATCTTCTTGCCCTTTGTCAACTTGTCAACCTTGAGCCTTGGTGACGCGTGGCGCATCACGATGGCTGCACTTATGATGCCGCATCAGCATGGTCTCTGCCTGCTTGCTGCCTGCCTCATGACAGCTCTACATACCACAATGCATCACAGCTCTACAGCTCTGCGAGCATGACGCCGACTGCGTCTACGGCTCCAGCTGTCAGTCGCCACTTCACCACCGGCAACACACATCACCAGCTCGCGAGGATGCGTCTGCAAAGAACGGCCTTCCTCACGCTGCCAGCTTGCGGATATGCATCTTCAACGCAGCTGCGAGGATCGCTCACTTCCGAATCCGCCAGCTCGAGCTCAAGCCGATGCAGTCTCCCAGCCACCAGCACCAGCAATTCCCAAGCCAAGGCCGAGAGGTGCAAGACCTGCCGCCATGGCCAAAGCGAGCAGTTGAGCGAGTCTGGAAGCGGTCCGGGGCTGTGCTGGCGCTCGCGAGTCTCGTGGCTGCTCCGCTGCTGCTGCTCACGGGCACTCGGCATGACAATGCGATGCGGACAGCTCCAGTTGTTGCTATTGAGTCAACGACGGCTGCGTACGAGATCAACGCCGATGGCACACGCAACCTGCTGGCCGAGTGCGAGGAAAAAATCTTCACGCAGACGCTCGACCACTTCGACGTCGGTGCACCGACCTACCAGCAGCGCTACTTTGTGTGCGACAAGAACTACCGCGAGCAGGATGGCGCCATGTTCTTCTACGTGGGCAACGAGGCCGACGTGGAGCTCTACCTCAACAACACGGGGCTCATGTGGGAGAACGCTCGCGACTTTGGAGCCATGATGGTCTTCGCCGAGCACCGGTACTTTGGCAAGTCGCTGCCGTTTGGCGAGAAGGGAATGCTTAGCCACATGCAGTACCTGTCGACCGAGCAGGCCATCGCCGACTACGCCGTGCTTATCACGCACCTCAAAGAGGTCGAGTACAAGCGCGACATCCCAGTCGTCGGGTTCGGTGGATCTTACGGCGGCATGCTCGGATCCTGGTTCCGCATGAAGTACCCTCACATTATCGACGGAGTCATCGCCGGCTCGGCACCAATTCTCTCGTTCCTTGGCGATGAAGTGCCGCTGGACAAGGGGTCATACGCCCACATCGTCACGTTTGACGCGTCTGAAGAAGCGGGCTCGGCTCCCAACTGCATCCCCAACATTCGTCGTACTTGGCCGGCCATGCGGTCGCTTGGAAAGACACCTGAGGGCCGTCAGGCACTCAAGAAAGCATTGTCGCTGTGCGACAGCGTCGAGCTGAACTCGGCCGAGGATGTTGAGGGCGTTCTTGAATGGGGAAAATCTGCCTTCGACTACATGGCCATGGGCAACTACCCGTACCCATCACCGTACATCATGAACGGCGTGAGTGTACTGCCCGCGTACCCCGTTCGCGTGGCCTGCGAGTACGTCGCTGACGATTTTCCTGAGAACGAGCAAGGCGACTTGGAGCTGCTGTCGGCGTTTTCCAAGAGTCTTGGTGTGTACTACAACAGCACTTTAGATCAGCAGTGCTACCAGCTCGCGGCATCATCGGATGCTTCAGCCATCGACTCGGACTTTTGGGACTACATCTTCTGCTCCGAGATCTATCAGCCGCAGAACGTCGATGGTGTGAACGACATGTTTTGGTCGATCCCATGGAACTTCACGGCCGACAACGAGAATTGCAAGAAGGAGTGGGGCATTGAGATCCGTCCGAACTGGGCCACGACTCAGTATGGCGGACGCAAGGCTCTGCGCGCAGCAAGCAACATTGTGTTTAGCAATGGCAACTTCGACCCGTGGTCGGGCACTGGAGTTCTCGATGACTTTGGAGACTCTGTCGTGGCGGTCACGGTTGAAGGCGGAGCACACCATCTTGACCTCATGTTCAGCAACCCGCTTGACACGCCCTCGCTCAAGGCTGTACGCGCAACCGAGCTTGCGCATATCCGAAAGTGGATCGACCAGTACTATACGCACAAGACGGAGCTTCGTCGTCGAGTGTAGAGTAATTGCTGGTCGTTAAAGCTGTTGCTATGCTGGGACGCAACACGAATACGAAACAAAGCAATTCCTCCGTGCGAACAATTCAACTGCATTGTTGGTTGAGATTCTGTCTATTCGCCACTAAGCGAGTCAAACTACTCAGCACCGTCCTCGTGGCGCGCAGGTGGTCTTGCGCCTTGGACGTGGTTCCACGGCAGCAAGGTCTGCAAGAATAGCAGCAGCGGGTTGGCGTCAGCAGGAAGATTCCCGTCCGCATCACGAAGATGTCGAGCCTGTTCTGCCAGCTCTGCGAGAGCAGCCTCGTCAAGAGGTTGGCCGTTTGGACCATTTGGGAGCTGAGGAGGTTGCATCATCGGGTGGTCAGGAGGAAGGGTTGTGATTTCGTCCGAGTAGTCTAAACCACCAAAGAATGAGTCCATGCTGTCAACAATCATAGATACATGCAGGAACTTACCGTTGGAAAAAGCGCGGATGTACTTATCGAGACAAGCAGGTAGCGCCAGAACCTGTGGGTTTGCTGCCACAAGATCCGGCGATGCAACAGCGTGCTGCGCGCTTCGGAGCAGGAACATTTGGACATCGTTGACCTTCCACACCATATGGTTCCGCATCACGTAAATGTTTAGCAGATGCTGAAGAACACTGCCATCGCCATCGATGCTCCTCGCGTTTGCGAACACGCGACTGGAGAGAATGGGAAGCCAAGAGCCTGTTCGATTGACGAGTCAACACTTGTAAGTAGAGATCTTGCAGCAGTTAGGATTTTGTTTGACTTACCAGACGATGTGCTCGCCGCAATCTTATCAAGCAGTGGCTTGAGGATTGTTGGGAAGCGAAGAAGAGCTCGCGCCAGCATGTCCTTTGCCTTTTGATCGTTGCCGGAAAAGAAGCTATTGGGTGCCAAATGCGTTGGTAAGATGTTTTGTTCGATACCAGTAGGTTCGAGAGCAACACCTTACTGAGCGAGAGCGACCGAGAACTGGAGGTTGGGGAGTGCCGATACGTCTTCACCCGTGACTGCATCCTGGCGGCGCTTTCCACGCGTCTTCGAAGTAGCAGTTGCCTCTTCCTTGGCAAATCGATCCACGGCTGCCGTCTTCGACTCGAACAAATCAATCAGGAACTGGCATTGGCGAGAAGTGACAGCGTAGTAGTCGATTGCAAGCAGCACGTTCATCGGGTCACCGCAAGGGTCCAGTGAGAGCAGCAACTTGGCTGTCTCGAATGCACTGCGCATGCACCCGCGACGACCAACTTGCTTCATCAAGAGAAACAAGGCCCGGAAGAATCCATCGTTGTGCTCAGAGCGGAAGTCCATGCGGCAGTTGCCCTTGGTCACGTCAAACTGGTCGCCCCAAGCGAGTTCGAGAACATACATGCATCGCTTGATGCAATCCGCGGCATGGTCCATCTGGCCATGGTGCTGGAAGACTTCGCTCATTTGAAGCAGCGCATCGATGTGGTATGGATATCGCATCAAAAAGTGTCCAATGAGGTTTGGATCGTGAGTCTGTTGCAAGATCTCAAATTCTTCCTGGGTCTGGGATGCAACACAATTTCGACTGGTTAATTAACCACGGTTGACCTCACCAAAAGGACAGCAAGTTACCTTCTTGTAGGCAATCGACCACGTGATCTCAAAGTAGTTGCAGAAGCTATTCCACTCTGGACCAATTGGCTTGTTTGCGCGGGTCCATCGGATTCCTCCACCAACAAAGGTCGGCGGACGAGGCCAGTCGTCCAGCGGCGTCACAATGCGAACCTTTTTGGTAGTCAACCGCGCTGCGTTGCTGTTGCAATCGATGAAAAGTCAGTGTTGATACGAAAAAATCTGCAAAGGAGCTGTGGTCGCACCGCGGATCCGCACGCTTGCGTCCTGCAGAAGAACCGCCTTCCTTGACCTGCCACAGAGACATTGTGAGCTTTATACATCGCCCATCGACTTAATCACAAGCCTTACTCCAAAGATACGCTTCATCTCCTTGTCGGCGTTGATGAACTTCAGGTCGACCCCAAGCAGCGAGTTCTCGTACTGGTCTCGCGCAGCCGTCGACTCGGACGCCGCGCCGTCGACCCTCAGCCCTCCCGTCTCCGAAGCCAGCAGCTCGTCCAGAATATCGTCCACCTCCTGCGCTGCAGGCTTTTCTTCCTCTTCATCTCCAGCCTGCTGCTGCTTTTTCTTCTTCTTCTGGTTCTTCTTCTTGCTCTTCTTGCCTTTGACCTGCTGCACCGGTGCCACAACCTTCACCTCTTCTTCTTCCTCTTCTTCCTCTTCCTCCTGCTGCTCTTCTTCCTCTTCCTCTTTATCGCTGGCCTCCGAGTCCGAGTCCGAGTCGCTGTCAGAGCCCGCGAGGAACGCGAAGGTCGCGGCCGGACGGGACGGCGCCACGTCCGCGTCGCTGTCGCTGTCGCTGCCGTCACTCGGCTCGCCGCGCTGGGCGCTCGTCAGCTGGTTCAAGCGCTTGGCCTGGCGCGCAGACCTGTGGGGGCGGCAGCGCGTCAGTCGGGAGCCCCACGCAGCAGGGGGGAGCGACCGCAAAACCTTACATGATGGGGGTCGGAGTCAGGAAAGTGTCCACTATATTATGAGCTTTGCTCGAAAATGATGAAATGGTTGATAGTCATGGTCTACCATTTCATCAATTTCACAAAGTCCTCCATGGCTTTTTTTGAAATCGACATGCTCGTAAGGATTCGTTCAGCCTCGAGCCTCGAGGTGCTTGCATGATGGACTTGTCTTTTTCAAGGCGACCATCATTAAGTTTCGGCTACGGAGGTCAAGAAAGTCTAGCAACAATCCTGGCATAGCTCTGCGGTTGGGAAGGGTTATTATTGCGTCTATCATCGTGACAAGCAAAATGTTCAGCTATTGATGGGCTCGGCGAAGGTGAGGTCGATGTGGTTGTACTGCACGCAGCCTAGCATGGCCTCGGGGAGTTCGGACTCGTCGAGGCCTTCGATAACGAAGCCCAGGTCGGCGACAGCGCACGTTGAGTAGGTGCGAGCGAGGCCAGTGACGTAGTTGGCCACACGGTCAGATCCGACGTCGATCGCAACTTCTAGATAGTTGTCGCCGCGGAAATAATGGCATTGCAGGGCTCGCGAGAGGATGACAGGCTTGTTGCCGACGCTCTTCTTTACAATCCACGGACCATCGGGAATGTTAGGGACCAATTTGAGCCGCTCCTTCCGGAACTTGTCGTCTCCATTGAAAAATCGCTTCCACAACCCCTCCACCTCCCGATTGACACGAGCACATGGTGCTTCCTTCTTGAGCGCAAAATACTGGACACACGCAACTAGCGGTGACCCTGGGATAATGAGTGTGACGACGAAGAGTTGAGGTACTTCGTTGCCGTATTTGGCGATTGCCTTCTGTACGAAGCTCTTCTTGGACTTGGAGATGTGGAGGAGATCGCTATGTTCCCCTTTAAACATATCAAACCAGACAAGCTCGAATACTAGACAACACGCACATGAACAGTTAGCAAAGCTGAAGGATAGCGCGTGGATAAAGCTCTACGTACGCGGTGACTCTGGAATTGTTTTGACGTGGTCCTGTAGATACGTTTTTGACCGCAGCTTGAACGCGGACCAGTGAGGGTCAAGCCACATCTTGCGCAACGGCGCGGATTGCTCGGAGCACCGACTTGCGAGGGCTTTCCATGACTTGAATGTTACAGGCGACTTCTGTTCGGGATGGGCATCGCATGTGTCTGTGGTGGCGTCCACGGATCATCAACAATCGTGTCCAACCACATCTACAACACTAATAATCACACTGCGTTACCTTTCGTGGCTCCCTTGTTCTGTGTCGTGTCAAGAGCGAACGTCTTGCTGATTGCTCCAGGTGCGTGCATGATAATCCACAAGTGCTGTTGACGGCGAGAACTTGAATGCACTAGCCATCGTGTGAGGCGTGTGCTTGCAGAGAATCATCTTTTTCGCGAGCCGCTAGGCTATTTTCACCGATGAGGATACATTCGAGTGTTATTGCTGGCATATGGGAGCGTGACAGGGTTCACTGAGTGCGAAGAGTAATCTGCGAATAAGCGAGGTTGACCAGCTCGGCTCGCTTTTATCTGCTTCCCAGGAAACAAGTTCTACTTGTTGTACTGCCCCATCTTTATGTGTAGGTGCCCAATTGACATGAACGATTAGATTCTTCCCAATCACAGGCTATTCATCTGGGCCAAGTTAATTGTCTGTAGTAAAATGCGTCGACAACGACTTTGCCATGGACATATACGACGCCCATCTACATGTCGAAACGATCTTAGATCCAGCGAAAGCATTTATAATCTTAGAATCTATGGGGTATGAGCGATAAGCAAACTATCCAATGATGGGCGGTGCCAAACCTAGATCCAAGTGATCATACTGAACGCAGCCCAGAAGTGCTTCTGGGAGTTCGGACTCGTCGCGGCCTTCGACGACAAAACCCATATCAACCTTGAGGTTTGTGGACTTGGAACGAGCTAGCGCGGCGGCATAGTTGGCTACACGGTCAGAGCTCACATCTACAACCACTTCCAGGTAGTTATCACCACGGTAGTAGAATGACTCGAGGCCGTGCGAGATGATAGCAGGCTTATTTCCGACGCTCTTCTTTACAATCCACGGCCCCTCCGGGATGTTTGGAACCAACTTGAACCGCTCCTTCCGGAATTCGTCGTCTCCATTGAAAAATCGCTTCCACAACCCCTCCACCTCCCGATTCATTCGGGTGTTCGCCTCTTCTTTCTTGAGTGCAAAATATTGCACACACGCAACGAGTGGAGACCCTGGGATAATGAGTGTCACGACGAAAAGTTGAGGTACTTGGTTGCCGAACTTGGCAAGTGCCTTCTGTACGAAGCTCTTCTTGGACTTGGAGATGTGGAGGAGATCGTCGTGCTCACCCTTGAAGATCTCAAACCACACAAGCTCAAAAACTGTGCAAAATAAACGATGTAAGAGTCCTGATCACTTCTCCAACAACAGTGAGTACGTAACATACGCGGTGGCTCGGGCAGGATCTTGATGTGGTCCTGCAGGTACGTCTTGGACCGCAGCTTGAACTCGGTCCAATCGGGTTCGAGCCACATCTTGCGCAGCTGAGCCGACTGCTCCATGCATTTGCTGGCCGTGTCTTTCCACGACTTGAACGTCATCGGAGACTTTTGCGCCGGCTGTGTGTCTGCCGATGGTCAAAGAGATACAAATCAGCAAGCCTGCCAGGAACATTTGACCTCGCGTCGTAGCCCACCTTTGCCTGCGTCCTTGGTCGTGTCCAGCGCGAACTGCTGCTGGTTGGTCGACGGCGTGCCTCGCATAGTGGCTTTCAGCGTTCGCGGGTCGAAGAAAGTTGGAGAATGCGGTGCCTCCGGAGAAAACAGTCACCAGCCTATTTTTCGCCGCTCTATTCTTGCCAAACGAAAGCAGCAGTAGCACACTGAGACGTTGCAGGCAGTTGCCACCAACATGTCCTCAGACTTGCAGGCAACTTCAATGTGAGCAAGTCCACTCTCCCACCAAAAACGAGGGACTCGTCCCTCATTTCCATCAAGGATCGTGCGGAAAAGTCTCGGTGTGGCATTTCCAAATCTCTACCGCAGACAGTGCAATATGGCGGATACCGAGACTATGGAGGCGTCTCCATCGGCGTCGCCGCCCTCGTCGTCGCCCGAGAGCAAGAGCGGCCGTAGCAGGCGCAGGGGGCGGCAGTTCCGCGCTGTGGTGTCGCCCTTGGACCCGGCGGACGCGCGCTCGGGCGTCCACTCGAGCGAGTTCCGCGGCATTTACAACCTCGCGCTCATCTGCGGCGCGCTGTACACGTTCAGCTCCATGGCGTCGAACTTGCGCTCGCGCGGCGACATCTCGGACCCGCGGCTGTGGATCGCGGTCTTCGGCTCTTGGCACTTGCTCGAGGTGCTTGCGACCTTCGCGTGCCAAGGCGCGTACTCGTACGCGGCGCTACTGCCCGTGTACATGGCGGGCTCTCGCTGGTTTAGCAGCCGGCTGCTCATCAACATCGTGCACCACATTTTGCAGAGCATCCTGTTCTTCTTCACGTCGGTCTTCATCCTCTATCGGGACTGGGGCACGATCCACGCCGTCTCGGCCTTCGTCGAGTGCCTCGTGCTGCTCATGAAGATGCACTCTTACATCCGCACGCAGCTCGAGATCTCGCGCCGGGACGGCATCCCGCCGAAGCCCGACGTCTGGAACTTCACGGTGTACCTGTTCCACCCGACGCTCGTGTACGAGCCCAAGTTCCCCAGGACCGACCGGATTCGGTGGAGCTACGTTGCCGAGAAGCTCGTCGCTGTCTCGCTCGCGATGGCGCTGTTCTACATCATCGTGACGGACCATGTGATGCCGCAGCTCGAGAACTCCGGGCTCGAGAACCCCGTCATCGTCATCATCAACTTGCTGCTGCCCTTCCTCGGCTGCTACCTTATGATTTGGTTTATCATTTTCGAGTGCATTTGCAACGGCTTTGCGGAGATCACCTACTTGGCGGACCGAGATTTCTACGAAGACTGGTGGAATTCGACTACGTTTGACGAGTTTGCGCGCAAGTGGAACAAACCGGTGCACGAGTTCTTGCTTCGTCACGTGTACCTCGAGTCGCTTGAGAACTACAAGCTGACACGGCGCAGCGCGACGATGTTGACCTTCTTGGTGTCGGCGGCTCTGCACGAATGCGTCTTCGCCATCATCTTCCGCACGTTCAAGATGTACTTCTTCTTCTTGCAAATGTTTCAATTGGTCATCATTATATACGGCCGCGGACTGAAGGGCACGCGATTAGGCAACTACATTTTCTGGTTTGGCATGATCGTCGGCATCCCTCTGCAAGCCGTGCTGTACTGCCGCGAGTACCATGGCGGCGAGCCCATTTTCATGAACGTCATGGTGCCAACGATGATCATGGGTTTTGGAACGGCGCTAGTATCGTCGCTGGTGTACGTCCGCCATGGGAAGAAGAAGGCTGAGTAATGAGCTGTGGCTCTCAGTAATCGATAACTAATGCGGCGATTCTCGTTGTAGCAACTACGCGCTCGTATTATCCCCATCTCTTGACTAATTCACTCAATTGCACTTCGTGCAGCTCGCAATTGCGCAACTTTCTGGGCATCCCCAGCATGCGTTTGAAGAACGAGCTGTGCCCAACCACAACGATATGTTTCTCCGGTCGAGCTGCCAGGTGCTGCACAAACGCGCGTATTCGTGCATCCAGCTGCCTCTCGTGCTCTCGCAAAGGCAGTACTTCTTGAGGCGTTGTTGGCACCGCCACCGCGGGTGTTGATTTGCTGCTTTCAGTGGACACCCACCAGTTCGGGGGCAACGACGAAAAGTCGATTGCGTCAAAAGCTGCTTGCAGCTCTCCCGGCTGGCGCCCGACGTCACATGCCGTGTCCAGCATCTCTCGGCACATTGCGTCCACTACTCAAACCACAAGCATCTCGCATTAGAAGCGATAAAGGTTCCACCAACAACAACTAAACGCACCAACTATCGGGGCCTTGCTATCAGCGAACCCGCCGAGCATCATTGTCTCGATCGCACGAGTAAGTGGGCTCGTGATGATCTTTACCCGAACATGTTAATCAGCGCAATCGCTCCCATATCCCTGCCAACAAGTACAGTATCCCACCACTTGCGCCACCTCATCCAGCTTCTTGGCCTTGACTTGCTGCCGCAGCTCGGCCGCCTGATAGATAGATACGCCGTCTAAGTGAGCCCTTTAAGCCCCCAAAAGATCAGCTCACTAACAAAATTTTCCACCTGTGATCGGCCCTTGGCGCTCAGCGGCGCGTCCACGAGCATGGGGTCGCGCACCCACAGCCAGGAGAAGTCTCGCAGGCTCTTCTTGCGCCACTCGTTGAACGTCGACTCACCATGGCGCACGCAGTAGACGACCGTCGTCTCCATACTCCCTCTTCTATCAGACAGGTAAATAGTCAGAGCGATCGCGAATGTCTTCCGAATGTCGCTCCAGCGATCCATGGTCGCCATTAAATGGCTCCATTTTGTCGGTATGAGCGGCCAAGGTGGCGAGGAGCAGAAGGCGGCGGCCGTGAGCGCGTGGGAGCGCCGGCCGTGCCCCAAGTGCACGCGCAGCTACAAGTTCTACTGTCCGGTGTGTTTTGTCCCCGTGGGCGTGCCCGCGGGCGTCCAAGTGCCGTCGCTGGCGCTCCCGGTGCAGGTGCACGTGTGGTTCCAGGACAAGATCAAGAAGAGCACGGCGCCGCACGCCAAGGTGGTGGCACCTAACGACGTGCACGTCATCCCGTTCCCCGTGGATGCGGCCAAAACGCCGCAGCCAGCGACCTACACTCGCGAGAACACGGTGGTCGTGTACCCGACGCCCGACGCGGAGGTCATGGCCGAGCTGCCGCGCGAGGCGCTCGAGGGCATCCGCAACATGGTTTTCATCGACACGCCGTGGCAGAAGGCGCCCGTGGTGCTGCTGGACCCGGCGCTGGCCGGCCTGCGCTGCGTAAAGCTGGCCAAGCCGCCGCTCGAGAGCAACTTCTGGCGGTATCATCAAGCTGGCGCGGGCTGCGTGTCCACCATTGAAGGTGAGCGCATGCCGTCTTCATTGTTTTTTGTTAGTGGAATCTGATGGTGGTGGCGTGAACAGCTATCCAGCTCATGCTGATGGAGTACGTGGACGCCATGGAAAAGGCTGGCGCTGCACTGCCAGCCGAGAAGACGCAGCTCGCGGACCTGCTCTTCTTCTTCGAGCTGCAGTTCACGCGCATCGTCGACGTGTTTGAAACCGACCCGCAGCGGTACCGCAAGCCCCCGATGGACGAGGGCGAGAAGGAGAGGCAGCGATTGCTGCGGAACCAGAAGGAGGCCGGCAAGAAGCGGCGGCTAGAGAACAAAAGGGCTGCGTGGGACAAGATCGCGCGCGCAATGAGCTCTGGCGAGGTGGAGGCGCCGCCGCGCATGGAGAAGTGCTTCAACTGCAAGAAGAAGGGCCACGAGGCCAAGGCCTGCCCGAACCCGTGCCGCTACTGCAAGCAGGCCGGCCACTTCAGTGGCGCCTGCGCCATGAAGAAGGTCCGCTACGAGCAGGCCCAGAAGGAGCAGCCCGTCGTGCGCACCAAGGCCCTGTAGCCATCCACAGCCCAGTTGAAGCTACCTTAACCCGTTTTATACAGCATTAGACAGCATTCGCGAGAAAGGCCATGCCCATGTTGCGCGAAGGTGTCTTGAAGAGGGAGAAATACCTTGCCGGATTTGCTTAGTGTTGGAAAGGGGAAAGTGCAGCGGCGGCCAGCATGGGCGACAGCCTGGCGCGCTTCCTGCCGGGGCTGCGGAGCGCCAACAGCAGCTACCGGCACCGCAGCGCGCGTGACCTGCGGCACTACATCGAGTCCGAGTCGCGCGACCTATCCCATGGACTGTACATGAAGTGGGTGACCGACATAAGCGCCAAGCTCATGGACATGTGCAACTCG